>JAAVUA010000236.1:0-104258 GCA_014898875.1 Fusarium miscanthi
TTCCAGACACAGAGCGAGGGCCAGCCCTGGGGGGGGGAGGCGTAGCAGTCTTGGCTGGTGTGTTTTCGGCGCCTGGCTTCTTATTGACCCATCGCTTTAATTCAGGGTCGTATACAAAGCTGCTGGCCTCACCCAGCTTCGCCCGGATGGGCTTGCCAGGAGAAGAATCACCAGATGAGGTCTGCTCAAGGGGCGCTTTCTTGTTACCTCCGAACCAGCCACCAAAGCCCCAGCCCTTCTTGGACGACTGTTGGGCAGCTGCACGCTTGGCTGTTAAACATTGTTAGCGATGTACTATATCGATGGGAAAGGAAAACGCACCATCCTCCTCGGCAGCCTTACGGAACATCTCGTCGTTCTCCCTGTCCTTCTCCGCCTTGGACTTCTCGGAGGGTTTCATGGAAGGGAAGTCGTCCTCGTTATCATCCATGAAACTCTTCTTAGGTTTGGGCTGCTCATCGTCATCCTCATCAGTGGACTGAGGCTCATATGATGGAGGCTCATAGCCATAAGGCTGGAATGAAGGCGGCTCGTAGCCGCCATTACCACTCTCTCTAGTATTGTGCTCGCTTACCTGCTCAGGTGGGTTTGAAGACATTTGAGGTGGCTCGTACCCATAACTGAGAGGCTGGAACCCCTGTGACGAACTATCGGCAGGCTTCTCATCGTTGCCCATCGGTGTCGATGCTGGCATTCCATAGGGCTGGTATCCAGCAGGAGAGTAACCCTGCGTAATTTGAGCCGCTGGTGCAAGGCCTGCCGGTCCACCAAGGCCAGTACTGGTCAGCTCGGGCTGAGGAACGGACGGGGCGTAGCCTTCACCTCGGTCAGCCGAGGCAGCACCAGGGTAGGAAGGTTCGTATGAGTTAGGGGCATATTCGGTAGCACTTCGTCCAGGTGTGTACTGAGATGTGGGAGAGTAAGGGTTCGCGGAGGCAGCGGGCGTCGAAACATTCGGCGCGTATTTGGATGCTGCAATGCTTGCCGATGGTTGAGCAGGTGTCATGCCGAAGCTAGGTGACTGCTGACCGTAGACGTCAAAGTTGGAAACCGATGGTGAACGACTAAACTCTCCAGAGGGGCGGTTAAACGGTCCTGCCTCCCCAGTACCTCCATGGTTCTCCTCGTTGTCATCACCCGCGACGAACTTATTGAATCGGTTCCACATGCTATCCGAGACCTTGTTCATGCTTGGCTTGGAAATCCATGAGCCACTCTCCTCCTTCGGCGCTTGCTTCAGTCTCGACATGAAGTCTTCAACAGCAGTCTCGAGAACATGGTGATGGTACGGCGATCGCTTAGTTTGGGAGGACATTGCCGTCAAAATGGCGTCGCAGTACTGCATTGCCTTGTCCCGGTGGCCATACTCAGCAAGAGTCATTGCATGTTCGAGCTTGTAGGCTGCAAGATGAGGTGTGCCTGCGGCTGCAAGAGCCCCACCTGCAAGAGACAGGCCATACTCATAGACCTCGCTGAGCTGGAGTGCCTCTGTTTCCTTGGCAAACTGGTCAGACTGTTGCCTATGATCAGCTCCGATGAGCACGAAGTTGGCGCTGGGGTCGTCAAGACCACCAAAAATAGACGCATGGCGGCCAAAGATGTAGCAAATGTGGGCTGCCTCAGCTCGCCCATAGCTAGAGAGAAGGTTTCCGAGGGCATTCAATCCCTGGATATCGTCGGCGCTTCGGTTGCTCAGGACAAGAGAAAGAGTCTCTCGCCACTTGTCCAATCCGTCGAGTGTATCCTTGGTAGGTCCCGAACCCCCGCCAGTGGACATCAGTTGAAGACCAGCCCGAGCGTGGACAGGAACTAATTCATCCACGCAATCTTCCAGGTTTCCAGAAAGAATCTTGTACAATGCCGCCATAGACTCGTTGGCGTGACCAGGGTAATTGACTTCTTTACGAACGAATTCCTGTGCCACGCGTTTGTAAAGATCGCCTTCCACAGTATGTGAGATCAACATGGCGTGACCCCAAAGTCGTTTATCAACCAGAGCCCAGACAGCCTTGTCTCGATCACCCCTCAGAAGATGATGACGAATTTGATCCATGGATGAGACATCGACACCATCGGCTTGCATTGAGGTAACCGAGGGTACTCCGGTGTCAAAACTAGCAGCGGCAGGGAAAAGCGCATCATCATGTGCAGACGATGTGTTTTCACCAGGCGAGAGGACATCTCGAACAGCTGCTTCCACAGTAGGGTTGCCTTCCAGTATTCCATCGTTCTCAATGAAGATACGCATAATCTTCCACAAGAGTAGACGCTCGACAGCTCTCTTTGCCTCGAGAGAGAGTTGGGAGTGAAAAGAGACATCAGGGAGATCTTTTTCGAGTAGCTCAATCCCAGCACTTAGCCATCCGATGGTCTCTTTCTTCTTTGATTTACCCCTGAGAGGACCTGGGAATTTAGCCACATGCTCGTGCAGCGGCTCAATGTCCTTGACACTCTGGACCTTGACTTCTCCTGGTGTTCGTACAATCATCGGAACAGCCTGGTTTATGCCATACCGAGGAACGCTCTTGGGGAAAGAGGTAACAACAGTACCACCAACGCCCCAAGAGATAATAGGTACTCCTTTCCATCGCTGAAGCTCATCATGCTCCCGCCCGTCAGTGGGCGCAACCATGTTCATTGTGATAGACTGGCCACGAGTACGGACAGTTGAGATACCAGGGGCTGGGGCCATCGGAGCAGTGGGAGCCACTGGAGCATAAGGTGAAGGGGCTGGCTTTGCGCCTACTGGAGAAGGATAAGAGTGTGAATGGGCAGACGAAGGTCGGCGTGCTGAGTCTGAGGACCTCTGAGCCTGCTTATGGCCGAAGGATGCGCTTGGCGATTGCGTCTGAGCGCGAGGAGGTGGTACAAAGCCAGCTTGCGCTGTTGGCGGGGCGTGGGGTGCATATGGACCCGATTGCTTGGGAGGCGAGAGGGTAAGTTGGCCAGCATAGCTTGGAGGAGGTGGAGTCTGTGTGGATTTTGGAGGAGATGCAGGGTTATATCTCGAATCATAATGAGGTATGGCATGAGTAGCGCTCGCAGATCTAGTGGGAGTCTGTTGCTCATCCTCCTCATCTACCTCACGCGTGGGTGGCAGAGACGAAACTCGACTCATCCTTGGCTCAAAGTGAGCACTCTCAGAATGGGTCAACGGACTTGATGTCCTAGGCTGATGTGGGAGCACAGGTCCGGGGCCAGAAGTTGCCACGGCTCCGTAAGAACCGTGGCTCTTGGGGACGGGAGGTGCTGGTGAATAACGACTGCTTGCAGGAGCCGGCGGGGCAGTATGGCTTGTACCAGGTGCAGGAGAATATCGAGAGGCGCTTGTCGAGGCGGGCGGAGGCATGTGGTTGGCAGACGTGGTCAGGGAAGCATAAGGACTAACTCTCTCAGGTGCAACCAGGCCAGCGCCTGGAACAAGAGCCGGCTGACTGGGGGGCTCGCTGTACGATTCACCAGGGATGGCTGCAGTAACAGGCAAAGGTGGTGGAGCCATATGGTTTGGCGCCACGGGTGCCAATGGTGAAGGGATATGTGGTGCGTGAGCCATTGGGGGCGCATTTCGCGCGGGAGATGGGGCCCTCTGGCTTGTCCGTGAACTAGGCCGTGGTCTAGATGCCATGGGCAACTCCTCAAAGAAGTTTTCCTTGTGTTGCGCACCAGGAGTTGTGGGTTTGGGAGGTGCTGTAGATTGTTGGTGACTAGGCAAGCCATGGCTAGAGGAAGGAGGAGTGAGTCTCGCAGGGGGAGCCGGCATGCCAACGCTTGCACTTCTAGGCGGAGGTTGAACCGGAGCATGAAGCTGATTAGCTTGAGAAAGCTGTTGCATGCTCGCCCTCTTTCGAGGCTTCACCAGGTTGGTAACGAGATCAGTAGGCAGGTCATACGGTGAGTGGTAGCCTCCCTTTGACTTATCCGCGAAGCTTTGCGCTTTGGACATAACAGGACGTGCTGGCGGAGGCTGGCCGTATTGAGGAGCTGTACCGAAAGGTGTTACGACCGGTGCTGGAGTGTTATATGCCGAGATTTGGGGAGCAGCAGCCACGGAAACCTGCGTGCTAGGAGCATACGGAGATGGCGCTGGGTGAGCAGCCGGTACCTGCGGCATATAGGGATTGGAGCCCGAAGGTTGACGTGAGGTAGGGGCAGGCGCCGAAGCTGGAGCTGGAGCTGGCTCCTCATCCTCCAAGAAACCTTCATCATCACTTCCAAAGAAGGCAGCTGGATCAACTTGCTTGTCATCTCCCGCATTCTCTTCAAGCAGAAAATCTTCATCTTCGTCATCGGCGAAAGCTTGTTCCCATTTTGATGCAAGGTCTTCCTTCTTAGCTGGAGAGGAGTCGGGTGCCGCAGGAACTGGGTCGGATGAAGCAGGTGTTGACACAGGCTGTTCTGCCTTTTTGTCCTCCTCGCTGTCTTCATCGCTATCCTCGTCATCATCACTGCTGTTGTCGTCCTCCTCTTCCTCCTCCTCGTCTTCCTCTTCGGGGGTTCCCTCAAGTGCAGACTTGTTGGAGATTGTGCCTGCGTTCATGGAATCCAAAACCTGCATTGTCGATTTTCGTTCCAAAGCAGGGGCAGGTTTCTCATCAGATGCCTGTTCGGAGCCTCGAACTTGACTGAAGAAATCATCGCCTTGCGCGGTTTCATCATCAAACGAGTCGCTTAAATTGTGGTTCGGTTGTTTATTCGGAGGCTCGTGATTTCCTTTTTTAGGTGGGGGGATAAGTGGCATCCCTTCTTCATATCGTTCATCAGAATCTTGGCCCTCTGGACTCTTCAAATCTCCTCCAATAGATGTAGAGGAGGAGTGTCCCCGCCTAGGTGCATCTAGCCCATCTGTCGTCTCCTCTCGCTGGTATAACTCCTCCTCTGCGTCGGCTTCCTTCTCGGTTTCCTCCAAAACGTCCAAGGCCTGATTGGAAGGGAGACGTTGTTGGTCCTCTACTTCGGAATTTGTGTGGGCAGGTGGCACAGGTGGGAAAGAGTTTGTTCGGTCGGTAGTCGGCATGAACTTGAAAGGGTCGGTATCAGTGCGACTCAAGTTCCATTCACCTTCCTCCTCATCTCCGAAGCTGATTTCGTGAGACACTGTGCGAGCGAATGACATGGAACTTGAGTGCTGAGATACAGGTGCCTTGGGTTGTGAAGCAACTTCGAGTTCGGTTTCCTCTTGTGTTTGTTGATAAACTGCATCATCGGAAGCTGCCCAGCCATGACTGTCATCGCCGTCATCCTCGTGTGAAGGCCAGTCGTTGGCAGCGCCATCTTGTTCCGATGAGTTTTGATCCTGTTGTGACGACACGTCTGGACTTGTAGGCACATCGGCTTGGGCGACCGTGTCTGGGGTTGTAGATGACGTCGCATGTGCGGGAGCCTCGGTGGAGCTGGTAGGATCGGGAGGGTTTGGCATGGTGGCCAGATCTGTCGCTTTTGGCGATTCAGAAGCCATCGCGAAGCCGATTCGGGCGTTGGCTCGTAGGGTGAAAAGGAAAGAATTGCCAATAGCAAATACTTTTTGCAATCGTGTCAGCAGAAGGGTTTCAGTACAAAGGGGCTACTACCGAGCAAGCTAATCTGCGCGGAGCTAGGACGGGAGCTTTGCGACTTTCAGGGGGTAGAGGGGCCTTGTAATCATAAGGTAAACCAGAGGCCGGGGGGGGAATTTCGTACTTAGTATACAAGAATCAAATTGAATGTTGTCGCGTTTAGTTAGAGTCGCCCTTTCGCCATGGTCATCTGGGTAACGAAAGAGGCGTTTGCTGGAGTTGGGAGGGAAACGTTCTGGAAGTACAGTACAGATCTCTCATAAGTGCAAGTTGGCATGTACCAAAATATGGGGACCTAGAAAGGCAACTGCCACCCGTTCGGCGCCGCAAGGTGGTGATGGATTTCTGTACTCAGATGTCCTTGATTGGATGCGATATACTTGGGTATTCGTATTACTTTCAAATTTATCAGATATTGAGTTTAGAATATCTATAAGACTTTTTATAACGTGCTCAGTTTGCTTAATATTATCATTTATCATTATGGAATAGGAGCCCATTTTAGAACCTCCATCCCCAGTACTGTTTTCTTTCTGTCATGGAGATATGCTGCACCTTGCATGGTGTCCTGGAACTCGGTTGGGTCCCCTAGGTAGGTAGGTACCTAGTCTATGACCATATCGAGCCGTGGATTATCCGCCCCTCGTCTGACTGACTTCCCCATCAACGACTGGAATCTAGACCTGAATCTTTCGCCTTTGATTGAACATCTGATGAGCACATACGATCAAATTTGCTTCACAACAAGGTCATCCCCTGGACACGGCTGGGAGTGTAACCCCTGGGCGTAGTCTTGGCTCATTCCTTACCGCGGCTAAGACAACGGATATCTAATCATGGCAATTTCAAATTCCATCCATTGGGTTATAGAGGCTACCCTGGAGGGTCGAATGACCACTATTTTTAATGAATTAATGCTGAAAGGTATTATTTATGCTATCATTAACGATTATAACTTTTAGTCCTCAAGTCCAAACACATAAAGCACGTCTAACTGTCCAGAGCCTGTGCTTCGCACATCTTTCGATATAATCCACCCTGAGCAAGCAGCTCTTGATGAGTTCCCGCCTCTGTGATTTTGCCACCCAAGAAAACACAAATCTTGTCAGCGTCCTTGATCGTGCTCAAGCGATGAGCAACAGCAATGGTAATGCGATCTCCTTCCTTTGCTGCCTCTGCCAATGCGCCTTGTACAATTTTCTCGCTCTCGGTATCAAGAGCACTTGTAGCTTCATCAAGGAGAAGGATCTTGGGATTGCGGATAAGGGCTCGGGCAATGGCGATTCGCTGTCTCTGTCCTCCAGACAGTTGCGCGCCGTTTGAGCCAGCCTGTGTATCAAGACCTTCGGGCAAAGACGAGACGAAGTCCCATGCATTGGCTGCGCGGAGGGCTGCTTCAATCCGCTTGTCAGGAACCGAAGTGGTAGGGTCCCTACCCTCGGTCTCTGCATCATCGACACCTAGAGCAATATTCTCTCGTATCGTGCCCTGGAAAAGAGTTGGCTCTTGTTGAACCAGGCCAATGATGCGACGGTAGAGGCGAGGGTTGAGAGTGGGAAGTGCTGAGTTAGCAATGCTGATTGTGCCGCTTGACGGATCATAAAAGCGTTCAAGCATAGCTATCATAGTTGACTTTCCACAGCCCGACGCGCCAACAAGCGCGACAAACTGTCCAGGCTTGACGTCTAAGTCGATGCCGCGGAGAACGGGTGCATGAGGTCGAAGAGGGTATGAGAAGCGGACATCATCCAGAGCAATTGGGCCTCCAGACTTGGGACCCTTGTCCCGATTCCCAGGTGTTTCTTGGACGTTGGGCTGGAGCTGATTGAGCCAGAATATGTAGTTGGCAGCGTTGACTCCCTTGGTGATACTGGTTGAGAATTGGAAGAGCTGAGCAGAAGCCTGGCCAGAGTAGAAGACTCCCAAGAAAGCCACAAAGAAATTGTACATGGAGATGTCGCCGTATGAGAGAAGACGGCAGCCATACCAGAAACCAAGAGCTTGAAACCAATACTCGATTGACTGAGTCAGAGCAAAGAAGATCATGATACGGAAAAGGTCGTTCTTTGATCCAGTAACGGCTTGGTTCAGCTCATCAACATACTTGTCCAAGACTGACTCCTCAATGGCAAGGGAAGAAACGGTTCGAATGGCTGTGATAGCCTCAGAAGCGATTGAAGCGCTAGTAGAGTATCGCTTCGAGGTATCCCGGTCCAGCTTGGCGTCGAGGCGAATCTTGAAGTAACCAGAGCTGACCAAAGGAGGGAGACCAGCGCAAACGACCACCAGACCCAACTTCCAGCTGTGAATTATAGCCAAGAGACTACATGCAGCCAGGTTGAGAATAGCAATGAGGATGAGTGCAACGTTAAAGCCCATAAGCTCGAGGATCGATTGGGGATTGGAGTCAACGCGACTGGTCAGAGCACCAGTGCTGTTTTCCTTGCGGTCAAAGAACTGAAGGTCTTGACGAAGCATATCCCGGAGACTCTGTTTGCGGAGTTTGTGGCTGAGGAACTGAGCGATGGTGTTGGTAGCATAGCCAAGAGCAAAGTACGACACCAACAAACCGGCTGCGAGAACGATGAACATGCTTGCGTAGAAATCGCCGCGGTTTCTCATCCTGTCACCAGTAAGGGTGAAGACCTCGACAACGTGCGCAAGCAGAATGGCCTGACCGGGGAACGCTGCAACAGCTCCTAAACAGCCCGCAAGAACAAAGAAATACGACCAAGCAACCTCTGGGCTCTCACGAATCAGACGATAAACGACATAAAAGATGCCCATCTGTCTGTGGTTGTCATAGTTGCCAAGCTCCTTGCCAGCTTCGAGACGCTCCTGGACGTGGGTTTCGTATTGGGTAACTGTCTTGCTAAGACCGAGCTCTTCCTTGCCTCCTTCAGGGACAACTTCCTCTTCTTCGTCAGTCGAAGCATCATTGGGGTCATTCTCAACTGCAAGGTTCTGTATCTTGACGAGTTTAGCGTAAGCACCATCTTGAGCAATCAAGGACTCGTGAGAGCCCTGTTCGATGATAGAACCCTTGGACATGACGACGATGTTATCAGCCTTGCGAATAGTAGCGAGCTTATGAGCGATCACGATGGTAGTGCGGCCTTCAGATGCCTTGTCCAGTGCTTGCTGAACGACACTCTCGGCGTGAGGATCAAGAGCGCTTGTAGCCTCGTCAAGAAGAAGAACCTTGGGCTGCGATACGACACTGCGAGCAATAGCAACACGCTGTTTCTGACCACCAGAGAGAAGTCCACCTCGTTGTCCGATTTGTGTGTTGTAACCTTCTGGAAGTTCCATGATGAAATTGTGAGCAAAAGCCATCTTGGCAGCCTCCTGGATTCGTTCCATCTGTCGTTCAGCAGGTGAATTCTCCCACTCGGTGCCAACTAAACCGTGCTTAATGTTGTCGAAAACGGAACCCTCAAAGAGAACAGGCTCTTGCTGGACGAGCCGGACGTTGCGGCGGAGCCAGTTGAGGTTCAGTTCATCAATGGGACGACCATCCAGCTTGATAGTACCGGACTTGGGGTTGTACCACCGCTCAATCAGACCAACAATAGTGCTCTTGCCTGACCCTGATTGACCCACCAGTGCCGTGACTTTGCCAGCAGGGACGTTAAGAGAGAAGTCTTCTAGCACAGTGACGCCAGGTCTGGTGGGATAGGCAAAAGAGACATTCTCAAGCTCCACATGTCCAACTGTCTCGGATGGTGTCTCGCCATCCTTGGAAAGGGGGTCGATGGCTGATGCTCGGTCGATGAGAGTGAAAAGCTGTGCTGCACCAGACATGGCACGGCTGAAGTCGATGGTGTACGGGGTCAGTTGGGTCAACTGAACAGCCGCAATGACAACGGAGAGGAGAACCGTGAAGATGACACCCGAGCTTTTAATTTCGCCAGTTGAGAGCATATGCACACCACGCCAGAAAGCAAGTCCGAAACCGAGGTAGATGATGGTGTAATCGGCAGAGAACATGAGACCAAAGAGAATAGAGATCTTCTTCCCAACGGTGTGAGCTTCCTCGAGGTGTTTATCGAACTTGTCGACGAGTCTAGCTCGCATCTCAAAGGCATGAACAGTGCGCACGCTAGCGAGGATACCCTCAGCGAGCGAGTTGGCTTGGCCGTGAATCTCGAGGATCTTGACTTCGTGAACAGCTTCCATCGTAGCAACAACAGTCATGACGATGATGGTTGCCGGGGCGATACATAAGCAGATGAGAGTAAGCTTCCACTGCACGACGAAAGCGACAATGAAGGCAGTGAGGAAGGCAGCGATGCCCTGGAAGAAGAGACCAAGTTTCTCAGCGATGCCGGTTTGAATCAAGCGGCCGTTGGAGGTAGCCTGCGTAGCGATGGAACCGCCGCTTCCGAAGTCATAATAAGCAACTTCTTGTCGAAGAGCAGCACGAAGGTACTCCTTTCGAATGTTGCGTACAATCCGGTAAGAGGAGTAGGTGAGGAAGACGTTCCAGATGTAGGAGAGAACGAACCGGCCAATGCCAAGGTACACAAAGTAGAGTCTTGTATGAAGGTTAGGAGAGAATCGTATGGGATATGGCTCTGGAGAACTTACGCTAGGTCAGCAACTTCCTTTCGGAACTTGCCAGGCTGGGAATCTCCAGAAGTGAAGTCAGTGATTGTGGTGATGAACTGTCCAAAGATGAGGTTCTGGAGAGCAATACCGGCCCCTGAACCTATGGCAGCGACGAGAGCAATGCCTTGCATTAAATACTCTGTGGGGCCCGCATATGTGAGGATACGCTTCAGAGGGTCAGTATGGTATTTCACACGGGTCTGTATCGCTGTTTATCACCTTGTAGTCACCCCAGGAACCCTCAATTTCTCCCTCTTCTCCGGGACTGGGAGCATCGCCGCTCTCGGCGTTGACAACAGCATCTTCAGGAGCTGAGGTCGCATCGCTGCCACCTACGACCTTTTCATTTTCATTCTCGTTGATGCTGGGAGCCATGGTGAGCTGCCGCACAAATTGCACCAGGCGAACCTGACGCCTTAAAGAAGCGAACTCGTGTGATCTGGCGCTTTGATATAAAGTCAAAGAATCCGGACAGTATGTTTCTTCAGGCTATAACCCCTACTTAAGGAGAGGAATAGATTGACGGAGCCAGAGAGGAGAGGGAAGAGGCCATGACTTTTACCAAGGGGATAGCGTGCTTTTGAAGAAAATACCACCCGAGAACTTTTGAGAGGTGAACCCCGGGGGGGTGGAGTGAGGGTAGACCAGATTTAAACGGCAACGAATGGTGATCCTTGGCATTTTAGCTTGTGTTTTTATCAGATCCGCATGGAAAGTGGTCCAAGTGGGCCACTGATTGATAATGGATATCCAGACGAAAATTATCGATGCGATCACGGAGGTTAAGGGAAGAGTTTGTGTATTTGCTGAGCTGTCTGCATTTGATACTGTCGTTGAATAAGAAGTCTTTGGCTAGGTACTAGTAGGTAGATTCCTGTTTTCTTACCACATGTAAGTGGATTTTCCAGCATCTCACTTCTATGGAGGCAGTCCATTCGTCCATTGAGGTAACATGCATGCCATGCATTCAGTTGAACCAGGGTCTTTTCGGAAATCATGCCGGGCACATGCCTCATCTCATGGCTGAAGTCTTGGCTTAATATTAAAAGGGTTCAACTCATCATAAACGCTTGACCATAGATCTTGATATTTCACAGCATTATCTCCCAAGGGAGACCGCCATCATCAAATTACGCAAATGTCTTCGCGTACCTCAAGGTACCATGAGATGGCAACCTAAACATTACCATCCAGAGATTAGATGAGACCATGATCATACATACAGTTTCCATCTGAATGGAGATCCTTGCCCCGAGACATTCTCTCTTCCTATTGGCTCTTTCGGATTTACGGTGCTCTCGGGAGCCGCAAACTCGAGTCTCCACATCCGGATCCCATCTTTAACGGTCTCTATTCTTCCGGACCCCGCGCGTTCCGTTGAACCTCTTGATTCTTCGGTGTGAGTCGTGTCAGTCTCGTTCAAAACGCCGTGTGAATTAGGTCGCTTGCAGTGCGTGACTTTTCCCATAAACATTTTCCTCTGTGGCATTGTTTCATTGCATCTTGTCTGTATCTGGCCCCTCACTCAGCTGTTCAATTCCCTGTCTGAGCCTGTCATCCACACAAACACACGGTGCCCGTGATTCCCGTATTTAACCTCATGGCTGATGATTCTCGGGCCCAGTTGGACGATGGTCCTGATGAAGGATCCGATGGACCCCAGAATCCCTCTAATCTGACTATTCGACGAGCAGTTAGTACACAGACCCCGAAGCCCTGCCCCGTCCTGTCCTGTCCTGTCTCTATCCCCACGTCCTCGTCACTAACACTGCTTAATCTTAGTGCGATGCATGCCGAACTCGCAAGGTATGTACATATCAATCTAATCGATCTTTTATGCATATCGCTCCATCAATGCTCCAGTCATTAAAGACCACCAGCCACAGAGGCTGGGCTAAGGGGTAAAAGCCATCTTCAACATGGCTCTAGCTCTCACTTGAAATTATTTCAGTCAGCCCAGCAACTATAGCTACTATGTAGTAACATCAATCTATATAGATTCGCTGCGATAGAAACTCGCCCTGCTCTCATTGCGTTCACGCCAAGATCCCGTGTACACATCATGATGCTCGCCCAAAGGAGAAGAGAACCAGGATCCTCCTCTCAGCCCAATAGTAAGTTGCCCTAGGTCTCTTGCTTTTGATACTATCCGACCACCCGCCTTTTTGGTTTGCACCAAAAAGCTACCCGTGCTGACGGCCAAATAACCATGTAGTGAGAGAAAGATCGACGTCATTGACCGTCGTCTTGAGGCCCTCACCGAGCTCATGCGTGATATGAAGATGAACATGCCATCTACGAGAACCCAACCCAATCAGAATCACATGCCCGGCTCTGATGTTCCTCGCCAATCCCCAGCTCAGGCCTCGAGCTCAACACCCTATGGGCACCTCGCTCAGCAAACTGCAGACAGCCCAGTTATCGAAGGAGAATCTTCCTTAGCTGCTCATGGTGAATTTGCAAACGAGTTCCTCAAAAATGCCGTTGGTACAGAGTCTTTGCAGGGTGCTAGTCTTGAGCTACGTGAGACCTTGGATTCACTACATCACATCGTCAGCTCTCTGAAACAACAGACGGCTGCCACGGAGATGTCGTATCCCCATGCTAGGCAACTGCCGCGTCCAAGTCTAAAGAACAACGAGCTACCTCCAATTCAAACAGCCGTTGCCTTGATACGGGAATGTGAAAGTCAGTGTTCTGGGCCTCCTCCTTCACCATCTTGAACTAACCAACTTCAGCCGAGAACTCAGAAGTGTCTGCCTGGATAAGGGAGTTCTTCTCTATGGAGAGCTTCTCGGGCATGTGTCTTCATGTATACTTCTCAGAAGATGTCTCAGAGGCTGATTTCATCCTTGTGAATGTCGGCCTGATGTACATGTTCACGGATCGCCAGCAGCGTACGACAGATGCAAAAGAGCAGGAAGAGTGCGAGGGCTACATGAAAACACTTCGCGAAAACACTGAAACGGCGCTGGCAAATTTGCCTTTTCATTTGCCCGCAACCTCAAACATGATTTCTGCGCTTCTTCTTGGAGTATGCCATCCTTGATACTTCTTATGACAACCATATACTCACAGACTTTTAGGCATTTTATGCTATTGAGATCTCAAAACCATCACTCTCATGGACTTTATCATGTAAAGCCTCCGAACTATGTCAGACTCTGGGTTATCACCGGATATCAACCATGAAGAATGACAAGCCGCGCGAGGCGCAGCGCAAGCAGTTTCTATTTTGGAACACTTACTTCATAGACAAGAGTCTCTCCCTCAGGCTCGGCAGGGCTTCTACTATTCAAGACTGGGATGTCACTGTACCCCTTCTTACCTCGAACACTCCCAATGCTACGCCCTTGTCGGCCTTCATTTGCCTCTGGGTCGCTACAGCTCGGTGTCAAGGACACATATATGAGCTACTATACAGCCCAGACTCTATGACACAGTCTGATGATGTGAGGAGATTCCGTGCTCAAAAGCTCGTGAACGATCTGAAGGATATCTCGAGGAGGAGCAAGGAGCTGAGCGTAAGAGCCCGAACCGTGAACGTTCGATATTTTAGCCTCTAACGTGTGGTCTGCAGAAATCGCGCGAAAAGGAAGCCAAGACGAATCTTGGGGAGTACTTCCTCGATTTTATTCTCATCTCTGACGATGTTCTTCGGCTTTCACTTCTAACTATGATTTATCGAGCTACGCCTGCGCCGCCCAACTCCAAAGTTACATTTATTCCAGAGTGTATTGAGGCTGCACGTGCAACACTGCATCGCCATCAAGATTGCATGGATCTCTTGGGGCGGGATAACACTGTCTACTTTCCTTCTTACGTCCACTGGTGAGCATATATCCTCTCATGGTATCTGGCGATAATGCTGACATGATTAGGACACTACTCTTTGCCCCGTTCATTCCTTTCATCGTTGTGTTCTGTCAAGTCATTGAGACCCAGGACCAGACGGACCTTGCTCGTTTGCATAGCTTCTGCACATCTCTTGAGACGACCATTCAATTATCAGATGCAGCGGCGAAGACATATCGTCTATTCCAGGTCCTCTATACAGTAGCACTCCGATACATAGAGTTCAGGACAAGTACTCCTCCGGCAGACCAAACACAGGCCAGCGCTGAACTTAACAACTATCTCGCCGCTCTCGGATTCCCCCCAGCAGATCTGAACAACGGGGTTCAACAAGCGACGCACATGGACCCTGGTCATTCTGGTGCATTCTCACAACCTCTCGGGGATATGAGTATGCTTGATGCTGCCGATGGCCAGAGAGGAGCAAACACGATGATGTGGATGGGTAACACGGCGCAACTTGGTGAATGGTTCAATAGTAGTCAGCAAATGATGGAGTTACTGGAGGAGCCCAGTTTCACATTCCCTCAGTGAAAGAAATCAAGGGTTCAGACAAATAGCGAGCTAATAGAAGGTTACGTTCATCCATTCTGGAGACTATTAATACGACGCCACTCAGATGGGTTCGGCATAACCCGAGCATGTGAGCCACTCCCGCAATCATATATGATTCATCCTTACCTCTCTAATCAAGAAGTCCTACAATAGAGTTGAGCAGACTCGTTTCAAAAGTCAAATTAGAGTGTGGCGCTTCTTGGTGAGCTGTAACGGTCCAACGTTAACATCTCAGGCAGTCTAAGCGATGTAATCCAATTCTCAAACGATTGTTCAACTTTTATCTCGAAAGCATAAGTTCCTCGGACGCCCCTGAATCGGGCACAAGCATGGGAGAGCCCTCCATTTCACCCTCCAAATTCCCATGTCTCTCAACATCATCCAATGGCTGTTTTGCAGTTGGTGGTTTCTTGAGCATGACGACGCCAATAGCGCTTCCTAGAATAAGAGTACATCCTGCGCCACTAATAAAGTCCATTCTATGTCCAAAAACCCATCGATCGAAGCTTGCGGCGAAAAGCATGTGTGTGTAGACCATGGAGTTAGCACGATTTGACTTGTCGGCCCCGAGGCCTGCCGTGAGAAGATACTGCATGATGAAACCCAGAACACCCAGGGGAAGTAGGAGTACCCATTGCTTGACTGTGGTTGGGGTAACCCATCGTAAACCTGGCTGCTGAATATCGAGGATAGGGGCAAAGATGAGCATGGACAGGGCGATAAAAGTCGAGATGATACCAAAGTAGTTGACTGAGATGAGAGGATGTGCTCGTTTCCCGATGGTTCGGAGGGTCGTGAAGGCACCAGCTGCTCCTAAGACACCCAGGAGGGCTATACCAACAGCTATCAAGCGTTCTTCAGGGGTGGCTTCATGGTCAATACCTGGTATACCACTGGATTCGGGTGGCTCGGTAGTCGAGTTGTCATCGTCCGAGCCCGAGAATAGTGAGGCAGGTCGAGCGATTAGTACAACACCTAGAAGAGCAACCAACGTGGCCAGTTGCTCGATTCTAGTGAAAGGCTCACGAAGAGCAAACCAGCAGATAAAGCCTGCAACGCCAGGAGCCAAGAATGTGATAACAGTAGCATCAGCGAGCGAGATATACATCATCGAGTACCAAACACCAAAAATGCCCCAGAAACCACTTGCTCCCCGCAACCACAACAGCCATCGAATCTCTTTCTTCCCAAAGGGAAAGTCGGGGGTCTTATTCCACCACATGTAAGCCGAACAGAATAGTGCTGTGATGGAGTGTCTCATAAGTAGGGCCTGAACAGGATGCATGCCGTCGCCTTCGAGTTCGACTAGACGAGCACTGAGATTCATCAGTGCCCCGAAGAATTGTGATAGAGCAACGTAGGCAGCAGGCTTATTCTTGATCCAGAACTGCCCCCATTTCGACGGTGGAGTTTCGGCTGGTAATTCGATTTCTTGCTGCGAGAATTGTCTTAGAGGTATTGGCGAGGGGCATGGAGATGGACTTGATGACATTCGGCGGAAGTCATCAAAACTCGAACCATCAACCTTTGAAGACAAGAGGTTTGGTAATGGCGAAGGGGGTAACAAACGCTGATGCGATTCATGGGTATCCCCAGGCAACAACTTGCTCTGAGGAACCTCCTCATACGGTGGAGGTGTTGGATTCATTGCGTAGGATAACAAGAAGCTATTTCTAGTCCATGAGGTTGTCACGATCAGTCAACGACGAGCTCGATACGGCACAGTAAGAAGAAAGAGTAAAGCCATAGTTGAGAAGCGAATAGAAATGTTTTGTTACAAATAAGTCGGCAGGGGAAAAGTTCCGGATCGACGACTCTTTGAGCATCAACCATTGATAACCAACCACCCCGCAGCCGCCGAAACCCACCGATCATGGACCCTCTAACTATTGCTCTCTTCTCTCACATCGACCAACCGATGAGCCAACAAGAGGAAGTCTCTCGCAGTGGGGGTGGAGTTTACCACTAGACCCCGGTAGGCAACTCTTCAAGACCCTTGATGACGAAAGGGAGCCTCTTGCTTGGACGGTACAAGCTGAGTGAGAATCAGTCGTTTTCAGGCACCCGTTAGTCCCCAGTATTAGTGAGAACTCTTTCGTTTGCTTCATCATCAGTTAGAAAGAGCAAAACCGGTAGAATTGCTGAAGCACGCGAGCAAAAAAAAGAAGAATCTTGAGTGGCGAGGGCCTCAAAAGTCAGCGAGTGGGCGCTTAGAAGATGCTGATGTGACTTGGCCACCACTTGCATCGTCTTGGCTCTGCAACTAGAAAAATTGCGCCCTATCTTGCCCCGATTTCGGTATCGGTTAAGTCGGCCGACGATGAAGATGTCTGGACGTTGGAAGTGATAATGGGTCCGGGAATAACCTCACATGTAATACTTATTCCCGTTTAGCTACTCATTAATAAGGTACTATAGTTAAAGGATACCTTAAACTCTACCTCGATCGTGGAACATGTCAATATGCACCCAATTACGATCATCTCAAAGTCCCAGACGCACTGCCTATAAAATTTCTGGCAGCTCATATCCTTTGAGCTTAGTACTATACATACCTCAGATAAGGTAAGGATTCCCAAGATCCCAGTCACCCCCCTCAACAAGAATACAAATGGCAGACGATTCAACATATGAAGGGCCCAAGGATGAGATTTGAGGCCTTCTAGTCTGTACGAAATGAGCCATGACCGGAATCGATGGGACGACTACGGCCGCTACAGTTACATAGGTTATGCTGTGGATCTTCAAGTCGATTCAGCTTATCGGCCAACTGTTTGGTACATTCATCTAAGGCAGTCTTATCATCGCCGCGACGCACTCGGTGTGGACACATTGCTGCTAGTTAATGTGCTGGAATCAACAGGGGAGGCATCCAGTGTTATCATAGGAGGAGATACAGGATGGTGAGTTCTCATAATATTTCCGAATCTCAAATCAGGACGCAAAGTTCAAGAAGAGCCTTCTCGTGCTCATAAGGTCTTGGGTCGACTTGTTGGTTCGGCTACAGGCTCTGATCCGGAGCCTTGTTTTGCATCGAACAGCACTCGCAAACTACAGCTTGAATAATTTGAAGGCAACAAGTTCCAGCTTCGTCAGACATACTACCATGTTCTTGAGAGTTCAATCGACTGCATTTTTCGGGTGCCAACTCACCTCACTATACCGCCATCACCTCCGCCACTCCCATCCCTTCTTGATTCCATCGATGACTTTAGCTCATCACCTCCAGAGTTATATTCCGTAACGAAATTACTATGTAGTCTCATAAATTGATATCACTGCCTCAAATCCCATGTGCGACTTTTGGCTTGGGGAGAGAAAGGCTACCTAGGCATAAGTCAATTGTGCAGAGCCTACACACTATGTTGCAGGTGGGTGCATTGTACATATGGCATTCAGGCCGAGACAGTGTATCTTTGAGATTCGGGAGCCCAACGTGACCCCATACTGAGGTTAACTGTAAGGCCATGGATCGCCGAATACTTGTAGACCTTCAGTATGTGTGTCCCTTAGATGCAGCACTTGCAAGCCAGCCGGCAGACCCCTTTCCATAGTACTTATAAACCTCTTTCCCAACGACCTCTCAGCCGTTTCTCATTCTCAAACAACTCTTGCCTGCAGTCATTGCATCCAAGATTCTGGCTCGTTTGCTCGTGAGTGACCCCAAACATCATCACCCGTCAGACTCACACACACGACACCTCTCTAGCCAAGCTCCGGAACTTGTTTATTTCGTGAAAGATGCCAATAGTGTTGGTCCTTGAAGCGGGCATTGAATCGGCGCTCTTACCTTATACATCAACCACTGTTTCATTCTCCCCGCATATACGTGCTGTCTACCAGACTATTAAAATATGCGGCGCCACAGCTGGGACACGCACAATAGTTCTTGAGAGCCACTGTGACCCCGCCAAAGATGCAATCCTCCTATATGACCGACGGTTTCTAGTATCAGCGCTCCATGGCAAGAAAGCTCATGTAGGTACCTCGGGAGCACATTGGCATACATAGTGTTTTCTAAGCTCGAAATGGGTCTATAGGTAGTTTCCCTGAATTGTACTTCAGATCCAGTCATTCGTTTATATGTATGCCAATGAATATCACAATGAACAAAGACTTCGTCTTGGATCGGCAGCTACTTGTCCGAGGCTTGGATGTAAAGTCGATAATCAAAACCTCAATGTTCAGTGCTTATAGACTCTGAGACGTGGAGATGCCATAAGGCTTCGGTCGTTACAATGCAATTCATCCAACAGCATGGGATGCCTTTGATTTACTAGTATGTGTCTTTGCTTAGTCCCTGACTGTAACTCCAACCCAATCCACAATAGCATGCTCTAAACGCCTTCTCAACCCATACCAATATCTCTGTAGAACGCCGAAATAGAATCAAGGGATAGAACGCCAATCGTGAGAGCCCGGCTCTACTAAATTTTTTTCAACGCTTCTTGCCCAGCGCATCGAGCTCGGCTTCAGCATCATCGTCAGCTTCACCCAACTCCTCCTCGGCCCTTGACGTCGCGGCTCCTCCTGCTCCCGCCGTCCTTGTATCGGATTTTTCTCGCTTCTTCTCCTCATCCGCAGCATCCTTCATGATCTCGTCCTCGCCATCGCGCAGAATCTCACGAGCCTTCTTGATCTCCTTCTGCTTCTCGAATACTTCTTGAACTTTGCCCAGGAACGCGGGATTCTTACGGAACGCGAACTCAAAGTCTTCGTATTTGATCTTTTGGCGGCCTGAGTAATTGGCTGCTCGTGTCGCCTCGAAGGCGATGGATTGCATAAAATCGGTGAGAATTTCGTCGAGTACCCGCACGGTTTCTGGGAGTGGGTTCTGAACATCGCCGTGTGCGTAGAGCAGCTGGGCCACTGGTATAGAATCAGCAAACGAAGATCTTGAGAGCGAACGGCAGAAGGCGTACACTCTGCATGGCTGAAGTTCATCTTGCCGACATTCTTGCCGGCACGCGCTCGGGGCTCCATGATGAATGTGATGTGGTACTTGCGCCTACGCGCTTGAAGCATGCAATGAACAAAAAGGAATAGAGATCTGGCTCGAGAGATAAAAGTTTCAATAAGATCGCTTCTGAAAATCGAGGTTACGCAGCCTCGCGACAGACATGTAGTTGAAAATGCCAGAAAGATTCATGTGCTCAGCTCAGCGCAGCCTTGCGACGGCTGGAGGCTCAATCTGGGGGGTGTTTAGTGGGGTCCGCAGCTCCTGTGGGGGTTATTTCCAGGTACGTCACCCCCTTGAGGTTGAATCCGGCCGGGTAGATAGGTAGGTAGGTTGGAAACACGTCGCGGCTCCGGCGAATCTTTACCCCTAAGCACAGCTTGTCGCATGTGAGAAGGCAACTTTGACCTCAGCATCGAAGTCTACGAACGAGATATACGATATCAGTGCCTCTTCATCATAGCAGAATTTTATTGAGGCGTCAAAAATGGTATGCGCTGGGCTCTTCAACGGTGAATCAAGGGACTAACAGTCACTCTAGTCCGCCCTCTTCAACTTCCAATCTCTCCTACTCGTCCTCCTGCTGCTTATATGCACGAGCGCATACGTTCACCACTTTACGCCTGGCATCATGGATCGAAATAAGAACGGGTACGAAATGCGACTCACGCCGTTATCGTAGAGACGGGGCTAACGCTAACACCACTAGATTCATGGGCATCTTCTGGAAATGCGCGAGGATAGGCGAAAGACTGAGCCCATACATAAGTATATGCTGTGTCCTCATGGCTGTACGTTATACTGCTCCAGATGATTCTAAAAGCGCTGACCATATTCAGGTTTCCATCCTCCTCAACTAAGCACACTGCCATCAATGCCACGTTTTTGTTTTTAAAAGATATCACGACTGGTCAGGAGTTGGATCGGAAGAAGTGACAACCGGGTGGGAGTGTTGGCGCCGTTTACCAAGTGTACTAAACCTCATAACGATCATGAAACAATTTCCCCGTTTCTCTTTCGCAAAATATACGCTGAGAGAGTCTCTGAGTAATCCCGTCCCGGTGTATGTATGCTTGCATCACACCACAAACCCAAGGCTTGTCACACAGACAGCTAATCTCTGAAACACGGGAGGAAACTTTGATTCAAGTACCTGATGTGTTTGGTCAGATCTCCTTGGGAGAGTATTCGGAAGTATCACAAAAGTGACACGAAATGCGATGATATCTGGAAAGGATTGCAACTCAACAGGCTCGTCGCTTGAGGTACCTTTGATGTCACATAACCTCCACTCTCGAATTATGCGTGGTCCAAATTGTTTGCCAACGGCTTAAACCTCAGATACCACAAACGCTATTATCACAGGCATGGTAATCTGGCCATATCAGAGGACACGGACGGTATTGGTATCAAAGAAAACAGACCGATCCGTCTTTGTGTCTTGATGGGTTGTGGTGGCTCGTACTAGGAACTCAAGTGGTTGGTCTTACACTGCTACACGACAAAAAGAAACCAAGCCCGTGTATGTACCAGCGCGATGGTACAAAAAGGAAAACGAAAATAAGCCACACGCTGTTCATTCCATCTGCATGTTGATTAAGGATGTCACATCGGCAGTGACGAGAGTTGCAACATGCATACCACTGAGCCGCTGTTTTCATATCTGGCCCAGTGTTGCTGGTCGACCATCCCTCTAGCCCACTCAATCAAAAGCAAACATGTATGTGATTAGCGTAGAAAAAGAAAAGAGAGGTAACAATGTGAATCCGGGGTTGGATAAGGATAAGCTTTGATTGTCATATTGATGTACGTACTGCAATGTTAGGCCAAGGGCCAATTTGTTGGGATTCCTTCAGATATATTGAAATTGTTGTTCTCAGAGTGAGGAGCAATCAAATCACTGCGCATTGGACTGGTATGGTGTGGTATGCTGAAATAACAACAATGATCCAAGCCAGATGCACAGTCCTAAGACACAGGTGATGAGATGTTACCACCCTGCCATCCTACGCCGCCATGACACACACACTTGCAGCTTGCAAGGTTGATCGCCATCAATGATCAAGACAGTACTGCCCATAGTCAGTCATTAGCAACGATCAACGCGGCCATATGCATGCGACAGAGGCGTAACTCTTGCATGAATACGATTGCACACCGAGCACGGTCGTACACATCCATACACGACCTAAACATCCCGCATAACAAAGGGAATCAATAAGTGGTGTGCTGACTGACCGAGTATCAAAACCTCCCCACGCCAAACCATGCCATGCCGAAATGCGGCCTTCCGCCGCTCCTTGTCCGCGAGGCTTGGCCCTAGGGTTAATAATATCACCACTATCGCCGTGCCGTGGATCTGCTCCGGCCCCGAGCTTCTAGCCCCGAACTCGGCCTGAAGTTTGAGGTGGTGCCCCCAGTCTGACTCGCTGCAACACCACCTACTCAATTCGTAAAATGAGCTGCAATTCGGTTGTGAGGTGAAACCAGCACATTGCCTTCGCAATGAAACTCCAGTCTTGAAGGAAAGCTAAGCGCCTTCAAGTATAGGTAGGCCTAGGAGACCCCAACTACAAAAAAGGGGGGGCATGGCACACATATACGAAACGAGCTGGCGGGGACAAGGAAAAGAGTCAACGGAAAGGACGCTTGATGTGGTTGGTGTATACAATTAACCATTTGGATGGGCGCAGACACTGCGTATGCAAGGCGAAGTTAGGTGATTCTGGATGGGTGATAAGACATTTACTGGGAGGGATGGCTTCTTCCTCTCTTCAAGCAGGGACAGGCGCTGGGACAAGGTGGCAACATGTCCCTGACTTGAACCCATCCCATCGTTTTCGGTCTCATCGCCCTGCATCACTCACAGCTTGACTGCCTCTCTTGATTATCGAGGGCTATTAGGGAACCAAAGTTAGCCAACATACCTGCTGGTTTGAGTCTTTGAGAGCACGAACACACCCAGCCAAGAATTAATGAGTAGCTGGCTTGAGAGTTAGTAGATGGAGAGTTCTTTGCCTTGCATAGCACTATTGCCTATCCCGCTTTACCAGCTCTGGTTCTCAGGACGTAGGTGGCCAACAATTTTGGGTTTCGCTAGACCCGTAACAATGAGGAAAGAAAGAAACAAGCAACCTTTTACATAGTATGAAGTATATTTGTAGTGAATGGTCATTTTTCTCTTCCCACCACCATCAAGCCCCGCCTACTTGGAAGCCTGTCTCAATCTCTTCCACTTCCATCGAATGAGGGGCATCAAATGTACTGTAATCCGCTAATGCCCAGGCGGGAGGAAACATTCCATGCCATCGAGAATATTCTGATGTAACTTTTGCTGGGGTTATGCTGATTGCATCCTCGCCATGTCCGATATGGTGGTTTCCGACCCGGGCTGGGCTGACGGAACGGGACACCAGGATGCCGCCGCATGGACAAAATGAGCTGAACAAGGGATTGAGGCGAAGCAGCTGATGGGCCTTAGTCAGAAATTTGAACTGTATCTCATGGAATAAATAGAGTTGTGCACACGAAGAGCATTCCAATAAGAGACGGCATCTCCGATTCAAGTATGGCGTCGAATGCCATGACTTAGATTTCAGATTAGCGATGTGGAAATGAATAGAACATTGCTGTTACATTGGTAGTGTAGCTGGTGATGCAGGCCTCGAACTCTTTCAGTCGGCTGATTCGGAAAACCTCATTGACGAACCTGCCGTCCAGTGGGCAATATGTGGTATGTGGAAAATGAAAGTTGTGATCAAGTCAGCCACGAATTGTTACACCAGAGTCTGAATGTCACTCCGCCTATCGCTACGGCGGTGAAAGAATCCCATCCATTTTCATGGCTTTGCAGTAACCTTGGGCAGAGCAGCATTGCAGCCAAGTTTTGGGCTGTACTTCAAACATAGGTGCATTGATGCGTTGGCCACTTCGTGTCCTGGCGGATGGTGATGTGGTTCCACACCGATAATGTTTTGGCTCTTATTCTTGCTGTAAATGATGGGGCCTTTTCTGCTTGTTGTCAATCCTGACTCATAGAGAAATTTTAATACCCTGGCAGTGTGGACAAACAGGAACCCAAGCCCAAGACTCTGGGCCTCAGTCTACGACGGACTATGGCGTTGAGCAATAATCAGGGCTTGCACACAATTCTGATGAGAAATGAACCGATGTTGATGTCTGAGCTGATGCACGCTTCGTGGTCACCCTTGTCAGACCAGGACTCGACGCGGGCCCCGTCCTCAAGATCCTCCTACCAAACACACCACAACGACACCACAACCATCCGACGCTCTTGGGCTTCCAGGGCTGTACGTACGCGTGGAGAGCTTGATAGGCGCTGGGACTTGACTAGATGATCGAAGCGTGTGTTAACCCTGACACCCTGTCCGCCCTGGACTTTGTTCATCATTCGGTTCGCTATTACCCAAGGTCCCAGCAATATGATTGTGAACATCCACCAATCCAGGTCAATGAAGCGGGTTATTCAGTGGCCGAGGCTGCTGAGCACCGTTTATATTATGAGTGTTCGCACATGGAACATGTCTGTACATCGAAGGGATAGACCAGATTAGTACCGTACTAGAAGGGCAGTACCACCAGGCTGGGATGCACTAGAGATAATACTGGCCAATTGGCGAGACCGCGATTGGTGAAATGCCTTCGCAATGAAGCTGGCCACTTTTCGCCCCGAGGAAGGCTGTAGCCGTACAACCTCATATTGAGCGCCTCGGCGAACTTTGCGTTTTTGTCTGTTATTATGTGAGACAACCTGCTTGCGTTGCAATTTCACAGCGGTCTGTGTCGACCCATTTCACCGCCCGGACGCTCTTAGGCCCGTCATCATGATAGATCATAGACAAAGCATGTGCTATGCCTCACTCTTCTCGTAACACTACTGCAACGACGTCGTCCTGCCCGTGGTGAGGCGCAATCATGCAGTGAAGCCAGAACGATCCTGACAGAGACCCAGAAGAGACGGCATTTGTGGTGGTGGCGACTGGCGGCATAAGCGCATACCGTCTGCGTGAAGAGATTCTTTCTGGCCGAGGTTGAGGATGGATTGCCGTCACAAATCTAAACACTGCCACAAGTTCCATGATTTTTACACATCAGTCAGCATTGGGATTGCGTTGTTGGCTCACACTGCAGTCAAATCTGGGCCAGTATGAGTTGCAAATTGATTCGTAGCGGCCGAAGCTGGGGTGGCTCATTAGTCGTCCCCGACTCAAACTCCGCTGCAATATGCACGCTTCTGGTCCGTTTCTAGATCAGCGGCGTCGGTGGATGGATCTTTATGTGGCCCGCCCAAGAGCGTGCTAGTGCGATGACGATGACGGATGGTCCCTGGCGCGGAGCCCGTGAGCCCTTGTGCCGTCCCTTTTTGGAGTTGTTCCAGACGTGACCAGTGTGGCATGTTGAATGCTACTGTAGACAAGGTAATCCATTGGTCCCGAATGACCATTCTCCCCTGGAATCGATGGACGAATCGGCGGGCCAAGTTTGGCTATCCCTGGCCTGTTTGGGTCGAATGTTCCTGGGACTCAATCCGTCTTCGGCAAGTGGAAGTCTGACCCTGCTTTGTTTATTTTTGTTGATGTTGGGTTTCCCTGCGTCTTTGATATTATACACATGGGCTTTTATTGTAAGCTGATGGCGATATTGAGAATGGGATTTGCCTTGCATCAAGCGGTATGAAAGGCGGAAAGTATCCGCATATCAAAGGGGCCTCCCTGCTTGAGGCTTGGGTGCATGTAGGTACTTCCTTCCTTACCTTCCAAACTTACATGTCGCCCTGCAAGTGGAAGGAGCCGTTATCCCTCCAAACCTGCCACACACACCTCATCAGCCAAACTTCCACTATCGGTCATCATCCCAACCCATCGCATGCTATCTCCATCTCCATCTCCATCTCCTCCCGCGGATCCCATGAATGACATCCATCACAAATCCACTTACTCCATCTGATAGAAAGGGCCACGCACTGTGCCCCAAAGCGTCTTCACCTCTTGGCTGAGTCTGTGGGGCCATCATACGTCGCTACTCTACATTATACAGTGATTGCCATGGATTTGCAGCGCCTCTCGTCATGGCGATGGACTATATCGGCAAAGACTTTCATATATTGCATTGGGAGCGACAAGCATTCTACACACTGTACACGACAGAGCAGATTTCTCCTACAGTACTGTATATGTCACTTGCAGAAAATGAAGACTCGTTTAAACAAAGAAAAGAAAAAAAGCAGGACATGGCGAGCCCCCGTGATACCCCCCTAGACTGAGTCAAGTAGCGTCTGACCTTTGGTTCCCTACTCATCTAACAGAGACGGGAACCCGAGACTATAGCAGCAGCATGGCTCAGATCCGAATATTGGAGGGTCACGTTGTCGCTGCAGTATTAAAATTGCACTCCAGCTCCCACACTTACAGGCTTGCCCTAAGTTGGGTACCAGGATTCAATCTGAATTTCTCAGCTTGGTATTGACAGTTATCGACTCAGACTCGAATTCCGGCTCAGTGGCGGTACTTTGAGTGGTGGCTAGGTACCGACAGTTTGACTCACTAGCTCG
This sequence comes from Fusarium miscanthi, assembly GCA_014898875.1. Classification (NCBI taxonomy): domain Eukaryota; kingdom Fungi; phylum Ascomycota; class Sordariomycetes; order Hypocreales; family Nectriaceae; genus Fusarium; species Fusarium miscanthi. The sequence goes on from JAAVUA010000236.1 coordinate 26,102, forward strand.
TCTGAGCATCGATCGCTTCAGCTGTGTGTTACTGCCGCCATTTGGGCGAGAGGGCATCTACAGAAGCCACTGTGTTTCCACTGGATTCCAGGGGCGGCAGCCTTAAATCATTCGCTGTTTTAGTTGTGTCCAGTGCAACTCCCTTGATAATTGCCTGCCGTACCGCTTGCCTGGCCCAGGTGTCTCTGTGGATCTGATTGAAGCCACACGCCCCTCCTACTCACAGGGACCTCCACGCAAATGCTATTAGGTTACTCCCTACACCCTGTAGGGGTCATTCTGGCTACCCAAAGATACTTTGGTCGTTAGTTACCTGATTTTGCCTCTGCGTCTAGGGCCCACCGCTCCCTCCAAACTTAAGCCATGCCACGCGATTAAGATGAATCCGCGCTTGGCCTCCCTTAAAAAATTCTAACCCAAGGAACGGCTGCAGCATAGTATTACTGTTGACTCGGATCATGGTTTTGATGGATACTTCTGTGTCTCGTATGTAGTCCAGCTCAGTCTAGCCAGCTCCGTCTAAGTGGCTCCCCTACGCACCCCAAACCAGGATGTAACCCATATATCAAATATCCCCGTCTCCCGTCACTATCGTCCCCTTTTCTCTCTTTCTTCCCGTTCTTGATGTTTCTTTTCCTATTTCTGTTTTTCCAAACATCCGTATCTTGAATATATATAACAAGACGACTTTGAATATTCCCCATACTTTGTTTTGCACTGCAATATAGATTGTTGCCTATTGCACTTGCCACTAGACACATTCACTTGGTCGAAAAGCAACTATCCGCGAGAAGAAGAGAATACAGACAAACCAGGACAGCATTGCATACAACCGAAACGAACTACGAGGCGACACGCCGAGACAACATCCGCAACGAAGGAAGAAGGGATATCATCTGTACAGTCACACAGCCGTAATTGGGTGCACAGAAACCGACACCGCCCGGTGCAAGTTCACGGGATCCTTGTAAGTCGACCGCATAATCTCAACACTACCAGTCTGCGACTCGCTCGACCACTGTTCCGCCTACTGCCTGTCACTCAAGGCACGACATCTGGCCGATGAATAGTTCTTAGCCGAGTGCATCTGCAACTGGCCGTACAGTCGTGACTGCTTGGTTTCACCCTGAAGCCCATGCCATGTCTTTGTTACAGTTCTTATTGTAGCTAACACATACCGCCTCAGTTCAATTAGAAAACTACAATTCGTTGACAGACATTTGACTCGATCACTGAAACACTCGGAGGACCAAATCAGTGAAATATCATAACAACATGACGGCGGATCAAGGGTTCGGAGGCCCGGTCGAGCGATCGAGGCGGAGTTTGTCTACCTCGGGACCTGGGCCTAATGGCGAAGGAGAGACAAGGCCTGAAAAGGAGACAGCCAGAAAACCATCCACAGACGAGAAGGACGATGCTATAACTACCTCCCAAGTCTTGCCTCGCCGATACGATAGCCCTTCTGATACGCCAGCCCCAGCAGCTGCACCACTATCACGAAATCCTTCCGAGATGTCAACGACATCTAGTCCGGGGCTTGAAAGTCGGAGATCTCCTGCCCCATCGCAGCCTCTGGAACCTCCTGTAACGAAATCAAGTCTAGGAGAGCTCGAGGTTTCTAAGATTATCAACAACCCCAAACTGAGGCACGATATCAATTTTGACCCTGAGCTTCATTTCAGACCCAATGTGGAGGGAGATAAGGGCCGAAGAAAGCACGATCGTGCTAGCATTTTCTGGACAACACTCAAAGAGGAATTGGTCGAGTTCATCATGGACCGAGACAGTTTTTACGCCAAGCATGGCACAGGAGACGACTGGTGCTTGCCAAAGCTTCTCAAATCTGTGAAGGAGATCATCCAAACCCTTGTGCCCCAGCGCGACCGACAGTTTCTCGATGAAGGTTTAAATGTGGAACTTCTCATGCAACAGTTTCACCGGGGCATTGCTGATTTGGAGAAGCTTGCTTCGTGGCTCTCACGAGTCCTCAAATCTCACTGCGCACCAATGCGGGACGAATGGGTTGATTCGATGTACAAGCAGCTCAGCAACGGTAACAGCAACAACGATGTTGAGGAGCTTGTCAACGGCATGCGAAGTTTGCTCAGTGTCTTGGAGGCAATGAAACTTGACGTTGCAAATCATCAAATACGCTGCCTTCGACCCGCTCTCATTGAAGAAACAACAGCTTTCGAACAAAAGTTCCTGATGAAGAAGCTGCGAAATCGCAAAATGGATATAGGCGATGCCAAACCGTGGTATCAAGAGGCTGCTCGAACTTATCCTAGCGGTGCCGGGAAGATGTACTCTTGCTTTGGAGATATGGGGGTTTTCTTCGAGGGAATTTCGCGGTCCATGCTCCCCTCTGCCGGCGAGAAGCCTCTGCCTGGTACTTTTTTCTTTGACGAGGACCGACTTGGACGCGTTCGATCGGATATTCTGGATGCCATCAACCTAGACGTCTGCATGCGTATGTATGAGGATCTTGAGCGGATCGCGAAACTCAACTCGCCTCCCGCTTTTGCAAGCGCTATGTCAGATGACCACGAGTTCAACTTCAACACTCCTCCTTCGAGCTCAAGACCTTCCAGTGTCACACTGAGCTCTGCAGACTCAGCTTCGTCATCACCACGCTCATCCATGGTCCTTCCCCTGTATCTCAACTCAGAAACCAACGAAGCCAAAACAAGAACCCGAAATCTCCGCGACAGTCTGGTTGCTCTGCTTCAGCAGGCACCACATGACCAACATTATCACGAGAAGTGGCGTTCAATGGCTCCCTCTATGGCTCTGCAGATCTTCCGGTTCACCAACGCCCCCATGGACATGCTTGTCCCGTTCGAAGAGAAGCTTCTGGAGAACGTTTGCCGCATCTCCTCCCCTATCTACAAGGAGATGGAGGAGGCGTACCGCATTCGCCTGCTTAACGAGCTCGCCATGCGCGTCCGCTACTTCAAGGCTCTTTCAGGCGTATGCTTGTTCTCGATTGCCACTGGTAATCGTGTACCAACAAGCAGCCGCAGCCTGGATGCGGGACGGGACCGAGACCTGGATGCAGCCATCCGCATGGGTCAGCAAGAGGGTGGTATCGAAGATATTGCGACTCGTATCGCTCATGTGGGCGTTGTCCACTGGAGGATATGGGCACGCATGGCATATGTCGACGACGACGACATGTCTATGGACTAACCAGCCGGCGGCGGAACAACATCATGTATCCCTTTGTGTCACCAATTCGTTATACCCACATTTACCTACTTTTTAATGTCGATACATGATTAACTACGCAATATCGGCTGGACCGCATTACACGCACTGGCACACAACGCACACGCACACGCACACGCACTATGCACTTGCTGGCCTGGAGCCATCTGCTCTGTCTGCCAAGGGAGTGCAGATTTTTCGAGTCAATATTCGGGTACCTACCCAAAAACATACACTGGTCGGCGGCTCTCTGCATTTACTCAGTTATCACTGCATGTTCTGCTCTTTTCATAAGATATGCTTGTTCTTTTACCCAGTCCGCGTTTTCTACTGTGGCGTTGCATGGTGGATAGTCTCTGTTTTATTAGGGGATCAGTAGGAATTGCCCCCTTTTTTTTTTTTTTGATCCAATGGCGCTTTTGGTGTTCTGCATTATCGAGTTGTGGTGACACTGACGTCGTACGGGCAAGCACATGACCTCTTCGGCTTCAGGCTGTACAAACATGTGCACAGCTTATTCGCATTTAGATCAGGCGCACATATCCGACTTTCTCATACTGGAGATTTGTTTCTTGGACATACGCGGCGCGCTTATCTTATATGGCAATAGACTAGATAGAGAAAGATTAGAAGAAACTTTACATGTTCTGCAACGATTGATCCCCCCATCTATGACTGTTCGCAGAGACTGGACCGCCTGCATCTGTTCTTATCAGTCAGACTTTTGTGGTAGGTTACACTAACAAGGTGTTGTGTAGGTCAATTTAATGGTTCGGCGAGACTTATTCCTTTGACTTCCAAGCAGTTTTTGTCAGACTTGACTTTCCTTACGAGGGATCAGCAACACACAGAATGTGAGACTGATGCCACATGATATTCGCCGTGTGACTACCACCACATATGACTTGCTCACAGTATAAATGAATAGCCCGCAGTTCATTATGTCGATTGCCAGGAATAGAAGTTGGTCTTTCGTATGTACTCAAATTTCCTTATCCTCACAATCTTACCCATAGCTTGGCTTGTTTCCCGGTATCACCTGCTGTATCCTCTTCCTTACCTGAGGAGGATTCATGCGAAAGGGTAATTATAGAAATTGAAGGGAGTCAGCTTATCCCCTTTTTTTCCTTTTTCTTTCTAGGGGTCTTACTTCGAGTGTCCATATCAAGTTCAAAGGAAATACAGGATTCCCGTTTGAGGGGGCGTTAGCGAATAAGTCGCTGAAAATACCCTAGAAGTGACCCTTGTCCGTATCGATATACCTAGCTGTCTGTGTTGGCTTCCTATGCTTGAAGGTATCTTCTAAGTTGATAGCGGAATTGAGACAGTTCCATCTTATGTCTGGCTCTCTTTGTGAAGCCCGGTTGATAAGTAATAAACACTTGAAAGGCGCATTACCACGATCAAGTCTCAACATTTCATGCCATGTTCACGGAAAGTTTCATCACGAGGCAGCAAAATTGTTATCATCGAGTGGTCAATCAGGTCAAGACTGCTGTCTCTCGCTCAAAAATTCTTTGTCGCTGTCCAGCTCCTATATTCTATCAACAAGTTCCCCCCTTTTGCTCCCGACTTTTAAGAATCATGGATTCATCCAATTCACATCAACTCTTGAAACCCCCTGCAAGAGCAACTTGCATATTCTGCTCCCAGCCTAAAAAGAAACATGAGCTGGTATCTAAAATCACCAGATCTAACTTGTCGCCGCTCAAAGCATCAACTACAATAAAGAAAACTCAAACAGTCAAGATTGGCCACGGCTGCCATACCGACGGAGCTTAATATACAACCCTAACATCTCAGGGGTCAAGTCATTGAGGGTTTAGGGAAGCTCTGGCAGACCCCTGATCCCGCTTGTATTTAGCAAGCTCTTCCTCCAGCTGGCGTGCTCTAGCACGTTCCTCCTATTGATACGGGTTAGCAGTTGCTCCATGCATAAGAAGAACCGAAATGTGAAACATACCTTGAGGCTCTCTTGGAACTTCTTCCTCTCTTCACGCATCGTGGCCCTGAATTGCTCACTCAGCATCGAAGCTCCTCTGCCAACACCACCATTTGGTGGGATTGCCTTGAGTCGTTCGCCATCAAGATCCTCTTGTAGCTTGGTGATATGCTCACGGGCCTTCTCCATATCTGCCTCGAGGCGCTGGCGCAGTGTCATAACCTCTCCTTCAAGAGTCTTCTTTGCTGATTGGACATCCTGAAGCTTGTTCTCAAGCTCTATCTTTTCTCGTTCGGCACTGAGTGTCTCCCTTGTGACCTCCTCCAGCTCTTGGACAGTTCCAGCTAACTCATTCTTTAGCCTTGTGAGCTGGTTCTGGAGCTTCATCACCTCGCCGCTGGTCTTGATGGCTGCGACATCTGCAGCCCTCTCTGCACGGGATCCATAGGCTCCGTCTAGTTCCGCTTGGGCAATCGTGAGCTCCGTCTTCATCTCTACGAGGTTCATGTTGAGAAGTTCGAGTTCATCCTCCTTATCTTTCAGCATCTTCTTTTTGGTTGCAAGCTCTTCCTTTTGGCTATCCACCCGTTGCTGTAAGGACCTGGCATTGTCTTCTGCCATTTGCTTTGATCGGTTGACTTCGTCAAGCTGCGCGTTAAGAGCATCGATTACTGAATCGACTCCAGTCAACTGGTTGCGAGTGTTGTTGCTTGAAGACTCGGCAGCAGACAGCCTCTCCTCGAGTTGTTTGATGTCGGACTCAAGAGCTGCGATCTTGCTGTTTCGCTCCTCAAGTTGAGCTTGAGCGGCCCCTGCAGCTCCTGCAGCTCCCGCCAAGTCTGCTTGAAGAAGTTCCATGTCAGACTCAAGATGAGTGACTCTTGCATTTCGTTCTTCAAGGCGGGCTTCAAGGTCGTTTGTCTTCTCCAGCTCGGCCTTCAGGGTAGCAATCGTCGCACTGTGCACCTCAACCTGGTCTCGTAGGGTGTTGGCTTCTTGAACCTCAGTGTGAAGAGTAGCAATCTTCGCGTCCCGCTCTTCGATCTGCGCATGAGCAGTATTGGCCTGCTCAAGCTCGGATTGGAGCGCCGCAATCCTCTTGTTCCGTTCCTCGATTTCATTCTGGGCTGTCTCCAGGTAGTCCAACTCCGCCTCAAGGGCAGTGATCTTGCTTTCACGGTCCTCAATTTGAGACTGCGCGGCAGCTGCCGAAGCTGCCGCGCTGGCAAGCTCGGACTTGAGCTGGTCGAGATCCCTCTCTAGCTTGACGATCTTCTCATCACGTTCCTCGAGTTGAGCGTGAGCTGCACCGGCCGCACCGGCAGCACCGGCTAACTCAGCCTGAAGACGTTTCACGTCTGCTTCCAGCTCGGCAGCCTTCCTGCTGCTACCGTCGTCTTCAGCCTTTGTGGGACCAACGTTGTGCGCAATACTACGCGCACTTTCGAGTTCTTCAAGGGTCTCTGAGAGCATTGTCTGGGCAGTCATCGCATCTCTCTCAGCGCGAGTCAGCAACACTTGTGTCTCATCCAGCTCCTCTTGTTTCCTTGCTAGCTCTTCATCCTTCTCGGCGTCTGATTTGTTATTGAGCTCACGCTGCTGCTTGATCTGTCGCTGGAGCACAGACTTCTGATTCTTGAGTGTAGTGGCCTGAGAGTACAGCCACTGAACACGGTTGGAGAATCCGGGAAGACTGAAAGCCTCCTCAATATCGAATTCATCATCAGAAACTTCTTCATCCTCATAGCCTCTCTCCATGCGAGCCCTTCGACGCTCCTCTTTCTCCTTCTTAATCTTGGCGAAGCCTGTCTGCATCATGTTCCACAAGTTCATCAAGATCCTCTCAACCTGATCATTGTCCTGCTTCTCTGGTGGCCCGGCCTGAGCTGCCTGAACAGCGCGCTCTAGCTCCGAGTCGGCAGCGCGTAATGCATCTTCAAGATAGTCGAGCTTCGCCTCAAAATTGCGTTGTGGTGAATGAGGTACGGCCGGGTAGCTCGGATCCACGGCCAGGAGTAGATCTCGTACTTGTTGGTTTAGCAATTCGATGCGTTTTTCGAAAGCGCCGTCAGTCTTGATAGTTTCACCAGAAGACTCTTCCTGTTCGACCTCGATGGCGTTGAGACCCATTTCAAGATAATCCAACTGGTTGTTGAGGAGCTCTCCTGGCTTCATTCCTGAAACTCCAAAGGGGGGGTCATAATAGTCTTCGTTCTTGGAAGGATTGAAGCGAACAATCGCATCTCGCAAAGAGCCGTTCAAATTCTCAAGTCGAACCTCCATTTCTGTTATCGACTTGACCAAAGAATTGGCTTGGCCCTGTAGGTGTAGATTCTCATCCTTCATCTTCTCCATCTCATCTCTTAGCTGATTGTGCTCCCGAATCGGCGATTTAAGGGGTATCTCTATGGGTTGCTGACGGGGTTGCCCTCTTGTTGAGACTCCATTGGCTTGGTCGTAATAGTCATTATCGTTGAAGTAGTGCTCGTCTCCGGCACGATCCATACTGTTGCGAGTATAAGTATATAGGCTCTCCGGGCTACCAGGCATGCCATTAAGTGGTTGAAGTGGAGGAGTGAGATCCTTCTTCTTATTCGAGGCCTTGTGGGTGAGTTGAAGAATACCAGCAGTATGTTCCAGTAGGCGTCTTTGGGGCTCCATAAGTCGCTTCTCAAGGTTGAAGAGCTCCGCCGCCAATTCTTCGCATTTCCGCTCGCTCGCCTGTCTTTCGGCCTCGGCTTCCTTTGCGCGAGCATGATCACCGCTGTTACGACCCAGTAGGCTCCTTCGCTTCCCTTCCAGTTTTCCGGGATTATATAGTCTCGCCATCGAGATCGCAGCATCTCGGTATTTGGACTGAATGGTCAGGTTTTGCCGGGTTGACTCGACACGCTGTGATAAGGACTGGCTTTGTTTCTTGAGGTCGTCCACCTCTTCTTGCGACAGAATCGTGTACTCTTTGCTATCGGAGAGAGCTGTTTCAGTTAGGAGGTGTACCTGAATCGGGTCGCGGAGGTCGACAAGCGCTGAACTTTGTGGCCGATCAGGGTTCATCTGTACACAATGAAGGTTAGAAGCCGCAGGTCCATTGACCTCCTCAACGGTAGACAACAAGCGTACCGGATTATACAATTGATTATCCTTTTCAAAGCCGTTTATTATATCACTGCGGTAACCCTCAACGAACACCTTTCCGCGTGGGCTTGGTGCTGGGGGTGACATCCTATTAGAGCCGTACCCATACGGGCTGCCCTCTCGCGCGTATGCACTCATAATTTCGACGGGCTTAGGATCGTGTTGTATAGGTTATGAGGACATGGGGCAGAAGTCGGACTGAAGAAACTGCATAAAGATATCAAAGCACCTCCATAGAGAACAGTGAAACGGCTGGCCAGTATCCAAAGTTTGGACAAAAAGTGATTGACCGGGAGCCGTGTCGTGCCGCTAGATGAAGCTGTGCTGAGCTCGTGATTAGATTGGATGTAACAAAGGGGCTTCGCGCCCAAAAGCCGCTGAGGCTGGAAACCCGCAGCAAATCGACAGCAATTCAACAAAAAGTCCCGGGCTATAGCCTCAAAGAAAGAGTACAGAAGTTGTGAGAAATGATGCAAATGCTAGGGGCAGAAAAGGAGAGGTCGGGACTGACCATGAAGAAAAGGAGGCCCATCGAGAACCCAAAGAGTGAGGTAACTTAACTTAAGTTATCGGGTGGGACCCCTATGAAGACCTCCACTGAAAGTTGAATTACAGCAGTTGAGCTGATGGTCTAGCCGATTCAGGTAGCCAGGTACGTATCGTACCTACGTAGATCCCTTCCACACGTGCCAATGGACTTCAGTTTTCAGGGGTTTCGCGGCGGCTGGACACGCTGGGGCAAGGCACAGGAGGGGCGCACCCGCATTGCTTGGGCATGGGTTTTGGCAGCGCTAGACTTCATGGAGTTCGCAACTCTTTAGCGTGCACCAGTAGGAATGAGCCTTTGTTTCGAGGGATTGTCATATTAAACAGCTAAATAGATTGAAAGTTTTGTTCTGCTTATACAATTGATCCGTGCATGAGGAAACATGATGATCCTGTAGAGGCTGAGCTGACGTGTTTCGAATCCTTTATTCAGACCCCAATGCTCTCTTTTGGCCGTGACATACCATCATGTCGCGTGGCATTAATGGCTTGTGCCCGATGATCCACGCAGATATGCTGACAGTCCATGGTAGGATCGTGGCTGACGACGCCATGGATAGAGTTACTCTCAGCATTCTCCTTCGACGCACGGAGGTCCGTTAGCTTCGACAACTCAGAGATGCATTCTATTTACAGAAAAGGATATCCTTGCCCTGAAGATCCCCTAGACATTCGAGGGATATCATATGCTCACTGTGCTGAAACATTCCCCAGGAGCTAAGGTATACTATGCTCTTCGATACTGTAGTCTCTTGTCCCGCAATTTTTCGGAAGCCATTGATTGGTCATTGCCCAATCGTAACAAAGCATAATGGTGAATATTGCTACCGTACCAACCACTAAAGCACTTCTCGGACTTGATCCATGATTTGTTGCCCCATCGTTCTCCGACGCTCTGCCTGGCCCTCCGTGGAAGCCTGGGCTCCGGTTGCAACAGCAGTTATGGAGTTTTCGTCCTCGAGTCGACGTCGAAGGCCTTCAAACTCGGCACTCCGCCTATGAGAACTGAGTCCTACAACCCAGCCCGGTACTCGCCAGCGCACGAGGGCAGCTGGAAGAAGCCCTTCCCGCCACGAGTATCCAACAATCCACCCAGTGACTGCACCCAGGACCGAGCCTGGCCATTGTAACAGTGCGAGATGCAACGCAATGGCGTACTTGTAGGACTTATCCGAGAACGTAAGACCAACGAATGGTCGGTCCGTAGGAGGTGCCTCAGACGTAGCAACTCGATACTTGTACATGTGCGGCACCATGGCATGATATTGAGCCAGGATAGCAAAGATTATGGGAGTTGGTCCAGCCGGGATGTAGTTGAACCATCCAGCAGCGAGAGGCCGCAGTACCATCGAGACAACAGGTGGTATTATGGAGGTGATGACGAAAGTTACGGTCAGGAAGGACTGCGAACAATGCTATCAGCAGTGCAAAGAAGAACGTTTCATGAAAGTCACTTACAGCGAACTTGCGAGAACCCCACATTCGCTCAACGATGCGAAGGTTATATAACGACATGGCAGCAAAAAGTACCTCTGTTGAGTTGACATAGCATAGCTGATAGGCCAAGATTTTCCAGAACTGCCGGTATCGCCATATGTGGGTATCAATAAGAATGTAGAAGTAGTGCTTGACGTCAAGAATACTCGCAATGATGGAGCCAGCTACCAAGCCGACCACACCGAGCCGAGTGACAGGTGTATTGGTGAAAGACATGATGGTGAGGGGTTGTGTCGAGAATTAACGTGACATGCTACAGGAATAAGCCGGCTCTATCTCCCGTGGGAAAGCGATGAGTTTCTGTCAGATGCAGTTGAGGTTTAATTCACTGCAATAGATGTTGAACTTTGGGCTCAAAAATGGCTAGTGTTTTAACAAGAGTGAAGCTATAGATGCAGCTTTACAAGCTATCCGCAAGGTGGCATTTGACTATCACGTGCAGCTTCGGGTAACTATGGATCGCCCCGCATTGCCGTTGAAAAGCCCACTGACGTACGTCGTATTGGCATCGCTTTCTCGTCCAATAACAGACAGATTTTAGATGGAAGCAATTTGGAATACGGTTTTCAGCTTTCAAGGCTGATCCACGACAGTAATTAAGCACCAAATCATCTCCAACACATGTATCCTCGAATCCTGGTTTCTTATCGGAACTTCAACTTTCATCTCGATCGCAACTTCAAACAAGATCGGGTAGGTAGGTTTCTTGAAAACTCCAGCACTACGCGAGGCTCAACACTCTAAAATCAGCAAGCAAAGGTAAAGCATAAACACTCACTCTCAGACCAATCATTCAATAATAAAATCTCGCTACTATACATCTTTCTTTCTGTTTTCTGGTTACCTAAGTACCTACCTTAGTAGGTACAGTTATTATGCAAAGACGTACATAAAGAGTACCTGCCTTAGTAACTTGGGAATGCAGTAAGGGCACCTTCCGGCTTTGCCTCTCTAAAATAAGGGCATTAGACTTTACCAAGTAATAGGCCATTAGTCGAATTTAGTTGATCAGCCTGGCTACCTAGGTACCTTAGGTAGTGCATATTTTGCCCTATTGATATTTACAGTTTTCCTCCGACCATCCCTGGCATAAAAGATGTTGATGAAGTCCGTGATATGAGTTGTATGTACTACCGTTGGCGCCCAAACTCATCCATTGTGGCAGAGTGAGAGCTTCTGGCCTACCATCATCGTCAAGACTTCCATCTGCTCCACAATACTGAATCTGCTCCTACCACCTTTTGTTCACTCACTTTGCTTCAACGCCTGTCATAAGTGAATGCGCCCATGGTGTACCAGGGAATCGGCTGTCAACAGCCTTCAGTTGCTCAAGTGTAAGGTCAGTACAGTACCTGGAGCTCTGTCAGTGGAGGTGCCGTGAAAGACATGATAGTGAAACGGCCACCCCAGAGCATGTCTCCAGTGGAAGCATTGTCAATAGCTATGATACAAAAAATTAAAAAATTAAGAATAAAACAAAAAAAAATGTATTCAGTTGAGATCGTTTTGAAGGATCAATTGTTGCCCGTTATCGTTAAATAGTGCCTGATTAGAGCGGAATTGGGGTGGCCATGCTCACGTGATGATCCCAAACATCAAACATCCCTAGGTAGGTACGCTACCCTATATGTTGATCGTGATCTCTCAGTGCTGATCATCTCTTCATGATAGAAAGCATTGTCTATATTGAGTAAGATATTCCAGACGCTACCAAGACGCGATGTAAAGGAGCGGCACTATAACGATGTAATTGTGCCAGCTCTCATGCTGGTTACTTAGTTTGTATTGCAAGCACGTTTAGAGTTCCGTACACAAGCAGGAATCTGCCAATAAATCGTCACCGATACTAGGTCAGATGATAGGGACAATTAATCGATTCCTTCCTCTGATCAATCACCAATCAAGTAATAATATCCTCCGAATTTTAGATAGGATGAAACTGGCTCATCTACGATTGTTTGGATGATCTTCAATTTGTTTAGAAAGAAGCCCCCGTCTCGGCTCTATTTAGAGGCTTACAAAACCGGCTGTACTTAGGTATTCATCTTCATCCTTAATCAACCTCACCTCACATCACCCTTACACCAACAACACACCCTCGTCCACCAGCGGCTCACGCGGATACAAATAAAGACTCTATCTTGTCGGCACAAACATCGAAACTTGTGCCGATCTGTCTTGGGACCAAGACTTTATCGCTCCCTCTCCGGATCTCCCGCTCTCCCTCACCGAAGCCCGAAAAAACAGGGCATTAATCCCGATCACGCCCCTCCACTATCCCGTCCGTCACTACACTACTTACTTTTACCACTCCCTAACATTCACTATGCCACTCGCCAACTTTGGCACCCTAGTTCTCCACCATCTCGTCTTCGTCGCGCATTTGGTTTATTTCCATATTGCTTTTTCGCATATGGAACCTAGTGCCCTCGTGGCTCTCTATTGCGTTTCCAAGTTACTCGCCCGTCGCGCCGACGACATTGACGGACCTCCTCCAGAATGGCCCCCGCCAGTGATCCAATGGTAGCCGGAGCCGAGCCGCAGCCTCCGTCTCCTTCTCCGGTCCCGCCATCGGGGTCGACTTCCGCCCTGGCTACGGGCTATGAGTCTCCGTCTGAAGAGAACCCGCCCTTCTTCTCGGTTGTGGCCTCGGCTCCAGCTGCTCCAGGGACGGCGCATTCAAGACATCATGGCATGCCGCGGCCGGCCCTATCTCAACGGCCATCATATATCACTGCTATAGCTCCCGAGCATGCTAATGGTCATGCCCGTCCAGGTCGATTGCTCAACGCCGAGTCTACTCTCACATCAAACAGCTTGAACCATGTCATCGCAACAGCCGAGAAGGGCCTCGGAAACCAAAAGGTTAGCATTCGAGATCGCATCGCTTGCTATCAATGGACGTATTTCACTATGGTATATCAAAGTCTAACTTTCCGGTTACCCCTGGCCTTGCTAACTCTGTAATAGACCATGTCGACTGGAGGCGTTGCGAACATCATTTACTCATGTAGATACACCATCGCTGATGCTACGCCCCGGAAGAAAATAGCTAACTCTTGTTAGTGAAGTGGGAAGCACCTTGGCTGCGTGGCATTGGCCTCTTCTTCTTTTTCCTCAACATCGTCCTTTTTGCCATGAATTGTATTCTTATATGTACAAGATTCCATCTGAGGCCTGGGAGTTTCGTAAACTCCTTCACAGATCAAGTTGAATCGCTCTTCATATCAGCTTCAGTAAGACCCCCTCCTATTATGGCACGCTGTCAAAACTAACAACAATCAGTTGGTCTCGTAAGCAACAAGTGACTACTATCGGGGCCCAAACATATTCTGACAAACTCAGTATTGCTGTAATATTAATCAACACCTGCCAGTATGGTATTCCGTACACCGGCGTATGGCTAGTCCATACTATGGAGTGTGTCTTCTGGGTTTACGCTGCCCTGAGCGTCTCTCTAAGCGCATTTCTATATCTTATACTATGGTCCACTCTGTAGGCTCAAGTGTATATGCTCTTCTGACATGGCTGGCTGACTGTCCTGACCAGAATCTTCCCCGTCCATACCATGACACCAACCTGGGTCTTCCCAGCATACCCTCTGTTACTCAATGCCCCCTTTGCAGCAAACCTCATCGCGGCTGCAGATTCAGCCGGCCACAAACTATCAACCAACACCGTTGCAATGGCACTCGGGGCCACTGCTATTCAAGGAACCGGTTGTCTGATCGCTTTCATGATCTCGTCGGCCTTCATATACCGCCTCATGACGCAGAAGCTTCCGCGGGATATGCAGAGACCCGGTATCGTACGCACGCACGCACTCTCTCCTTTCTTGAACCTTGCTGAACCTTACTAGTTCATGTCTATCGGTCCCTATGGCTTTACCGCCGCTGGCATAGGTACGTTTCGAATACCTTGCAGCATATGTATCATGTCTGACAACTTCAGCTCAACTCGGCAGCCAAGCAGATTTGGTAATACCTCCAAACTTTCTTGACAACCCTCAGTTTGCCGCTATTATTAAAGTCATCAGCATTCTCGTCAGCCTCTGGCTCTGGGGCCTTGCCATGTGGTTCTTTATTGTTTGTGTCGGCGCATTGTGGAAATACTCTCTTTCAGGCCATCATTTGCCGTTCCAAATGACGTGGTGGTCTTTCGTTTTCCCTAATACGGCTCTTGTATGTAACCCTTTTCACCGCAGCATTTCTCACCGTATGCTCAATGGGTTTTCTCTAGGTTACTGCCACCAGTGTCATGGGTAAAATATTTAATAGCGATGGCCTGCATATATTTGCCTCCGTCATGACCGCTGCAATCATCATCGTCTGGGCTCTTATCTTTATCCGAATGTGTTGGAGTCTGAAGTCGAGAAAACTTCTGTGGCCCAAGGAGGGAAAATAGAGCGTATCAGATTGATTGCAGCATGGTACCGTTTTTGTGCTATTTCCTTTCGTTTCATCATAACAGTCTCATTGATCAAGATTTCAGCAGGTTCAGCATATCTGAGGCATCCAGGTCAGCATAAACCGGCGTCAGGTATCTTTAGCATAAGGGCAGTCATCTCAAACTATTCATTTAACTTTCGGATCTCGCTACTGCAATTCGTCGTAAGGACACTGCTTGATCCAAACATCCAGTGGCATGACCAGGTCAACGCAAATAAAATATCCTTTATTTCCCTGACAGGAACTCCAAAATCTTCCACAGTGCCGTTCATAAAAGCGGTCTTTCTCATTGCGCGCTTCTCATGAACACAACAGCAATGGAATGATCCAAGCAAACATATCTTGATTCGCGCATGGGAATCTGCAAACGCCGCCAAACTCCATTAGCAATACCTCCGTACTAGTACATACAGCCTCTCGTGCGGTCTCCAAGATAAATAACAATAAGTGAGAAGCATAGTTACTTCATAACTTCGCCTTGACACCTTCTCCAGCTGTAGCCTCGAGATTGACGGTGACCTCGCCTGTCTTCTCCCCGTGACCGAAGAAGATGACTTGAACAGTCAAATCATCACTAAGAATTATTAGTGATATGCTCCTTAACACCAGTGTCATAACTTACCGGTATCGTCGCGAGAAAGGCGAAGGCAGCGTGAGCAAAGCGCAGACCTGTTCGTCGTTGTTGCCGCCGAGAGCGTTTCGGACAAGATGTGTAGCAACATTCTTATCCTTCACGGTGAACCGATCCTTGGCATCAGGGTCAATACCCCATTGCTGAACGCGGATAGGGGTCTTGTTGCCATCAGGTCCGGCGGTCTTGCTCTCTTCAACGGGTAAAGGTGTCTTGGATGGGCCAAAGATCTTGTTCCATGCAGCATCAAACTGCGAGTTGGTTCCAGGCTGTCCCTGAGTCTCAATCCACTTGCCTACAAGGCCAACAACCTCTTCATTCGTCAGCATTTCCCAGAGGCCATCTGTCGCCAGGACAAGGAAATCGCCATTCTCGGGGTGGACCTTGGTAGTTGTAACGATAGGCTCGGCGGTAACATAGGGAGGAGTCTTTAAAAGAGGCGAAGGGCTCCGACCGAAGAAGTTCTCGCGTAACTTCCAGGCAACATCTCTGCTCCACTTGTAGACGGCGTCTCCAAAGGCACGACTAGGCTCTAATCCACCAAGCACACGGCCATTTCGGATGACGTTGTCCTCCCCAGGATGCTCCTTGCGCATGCGCTCAACCTCTTGAGGGTTGCTACCCGTCTGGTCCTCCGATAGAGCAGTGGCTGTCCACTTTCCGTTCCCTGCCCTGCGACCAAGGACTGCGCGAGAGTCACCAGTGCATGCAACCCGCAGGAGGTTGCTGCGGCTGTCGTAGAAAGATAGCAGGGCGCACGATCCAGATAGAGCGGGCTGTAGAAGCTCGGCTGCGATGGTCTTGGAACCGCCCTTGAACACCTTCTCCACGCTCTTGTGCACGATCTCGTTGTCCAGGTTGTTGAATCCAGTCTTGATGGCCAGATTTACTGCATCCTCAGAAGGAAGATCACCGGAAGCCTTCTTGTAGGTTTCGTTCAATTCGCGGGCGACGTAGTTGATCAGGCTTTCCCTCAACGTTGCAGAAGTAGTCCATCCTCTATATCGTGTGAGTCAACACCCTCTTTTTAAACTGTGACGCAAGCTCTATCACAAGATGAATACTTACGAATGGCCGTCAAAAACGCCCCAAAACATCCAATCGCTGTTATCTTTCGCGACAGAAGATCTGCTGGGGACTTGAACAATCTTTTCGGCGTGATCATCCTCGATAGGGTCATTGCTGGGCAGCTGTACCAGGTCGTAACGTGTGACACCCTGTCCTCGGCTGACGGAAAAAGACTGTTCGAGGCGACGAAGCTTCTGTGTTGCTTGGTCGGGTGTCAACATTTCGACGATGCGACGCCCGTCGTCACTAGTTGCCTTGGAGATGGGACCCTCGCCAACAATGGTGCCTTGTCTAAGTTCGTCGGCGCCCACTACGAGAACAGTCCGAGTAGGTAATACATCCGCTGTCTGAGTTGAGGCGAGGCTAGTCCTAGAGCCTACACCCGAGCCGGGGGAGATGTCAGAGCCGTTGAGAGAGTACCAGGCGCCGTATGCGACGACGATACTGGATACCAGCGCGACTGGCAGGCGACGAAAGTACATAGAGGACCTCAGGGAAATGGCACCTGCGGGGTTGCGGCGAGCGCTTCGAGCGTGCGCACTAGTCTTGGACCGTGCCTGAGCGAGAGTGAAGGACGAGACAGCGAAGCCACGACGAGGAGTGCGGGAGAGGGTGCGGACGGTCGAATGTGAGGTCGTCCTTAAGGCTCTCGCTGCGGCTCGATTCATCTGGGCGACGGTGGGGAGGCTTAGGGCCAGTATGGCAGAGGATTGAAGAATGAACCTATGGTTATGAGGAAAAGGGCAAAAATTTCTGAACTTTTGATATATAAAAAAAACAAATAAAATAACCGATGACAAAGTAGACAAAGTCAAGGGATAACAGAAGGATGGACGGCGATAGTGAGCGATGATGAAGGGTGGATGAAAGCTAACGTTAGCAGTGTAGGTGGGTCTGCGCGCTATCTTATCTCGACCATTCCCCTCTGAGATGGTAATTATAGCCTGAGGTGAAGCTTGGTCTCAAGTGACTGCGAAGATCGGAGCTTGATGTTTTGAAAGAATACCTATTTAATATTTGCATGATCTGACTTGCTTGTTTGCCTCTTCTTTGCACATTCACTCATACAAAACACCTACCTAGAATCTACACTGCGATTTATCCCGAGCCTTCTCACACTCTCATAGTCACGTCCCGCGTCTCAGTCTGTCAGCCCCACGTGAGCCAGCGGAATAGCAGCCGACCTGACCTTAACTCACCTCAGTGTATAAACCGACGTCTACCGAGGCTCTGCACAGGGCGACCCTAAGTCCTGAATAAGTCAAGCCTTGACTAAGGTACTAGTCCTGTGAGCTTTACCAACCCCGGATTGTTTTCTCACATGTTAGTGAGAACCCTTGCACATTGCCACTAGGTAGTTACACTCTCTTGATGACATTGGAACCTCATGTCTCAGCATCTGTGTTCATAACTCATTGAGTGCCTGCAGATATCAAGACTCACCTAATCGAGACCTCCTCCAATGGCTCAACAGCAAGAGGCTTCATCAGCCCAAAGGTCACTCACGGGAGCTGACCGCATCAGAGCTCTGAAAGATGACACTGCCATCTTCACTGCATTTGACACATACCCGTGGACAAAGGACAAGAACTTTATGGTAATATTATATCAAACAATATTATATGATCCATGAGTCGGTAACTAACATTAATTCCAGTCTGGTCTCTATGCTATTCTTGGCGAACCAGGCCAGCAAAACCCTCAAGCGTCTCTCGCAGATATGGCCATCCATGCCCGAATATTCTACTATGCTCAGCGAATTGGTGTCAGCATTGAATTCGGCGCCTACAAGGCGTGGCTTGCCAGCAATTCTGACTATCAGCCCCCGGATGTTCTGCCTGAGGAATATCATCAGCGAGACCAAGCCAATGCTTCTCCAGCGCCGGCCCTAGACTGGCAGAAAGCTGCACCCAAGACAGATCTATACGTTGATCGGAAAGTCGCTGCTGCTCAGTCTGGCTCGCAAGACCAACCAAGCTACCCAATGGGATTTGCCGAAATGATCAAACTTATCCAAGAAGGCAAGCCTGTGCCTGGTATCCGCCAGATCCCAAACACTGTTGTCAGAGATCCTGTAGGTCCAAATCTGAGCCGCTACAGCGCACCTACGCTTCTACTGTGCTAATTTTGATACAGGCTGTGAAGCCAGTTGGAGCGAGAGCTGTTCCCAGAAAGCCGTGGGAAAAAGATACCACAGTTGACATGCCTGCTCTCCCCGACCTACCAAAAGCACTCGATACAGAATTTCCCCCAGTACAAGAGGATGGGTCTATTTCTTCGGCAGCTGCGGCCTCTTAGATTCCAGAACACCATCTATCAATATCATATAGCATCAATGGCGTTGGGAGTAGCGATCGCTGGCAAGAATACCCTTGATTCTGACGTTGGGCCGGAACAAAATCACTGAGGTACTATAAATATGGCGACGTACTATCACAGTATACAGGAGAGGCATATAGAATAATAAAAGCATCAATCATTTATTAAAAGGTGTTTAATTACTACCGTAACAACCCGAGTGCTATAGGGAGACGCCGAAACCCAGCATCCGCATAGAAAAACAACATACAAATTCGTGAACTCTCCCCGACCTCTAAGGGCATCCTTTCGGATCACCATCACTCATACTCGCTGATTGACTGAAGAAGTGTGGCTCTAGTATCCCATTAGGCACGTTCCCGCTCACCCTTCGAGTAGCAGCCTTTGAGTGGTGGGATAAGAGGGCCAGCCCTACAAGGGCTGTTGTGGTGATTAGCATCTGCCATCTCCTCCATATTGCAAAATCGATAACCATAATGTGTCCAATGCACCCAAGCAGGCTGTAGCCAGCTGGGCGTAGGATGACGTGTGATCTGTAAATTACTTGCGTTGGAAGATGTTTCTTAAGAAAGGTCGACATATTCTGGTTTGTTGCGTGATCTTGACGAGTGGAATGATTGGTGATTCAGATAGGGTTCCTTGACACGGATGAAAAAAAGAATGAAAAAGAAAACAAGGGTAGAATGGGGGAAGCTCTGCATTTCCAGCAGGCAGATGTCCTCGTCAATGTCAAAGATCGATGGGCAAGGTAGAAAGACTTTAGCGGTAACCATTGTTGTAGCGCGGTCCAGGTCCCATGCGTCCTCCCATCCCAGGGCCAGCACCAGGACCAGGACGAGTTGCCACCGCGTGATTGGTACAAAGCATACCAACTCGGGAGCCGAACTTGGACCCTCGCAGCGACACCATGTGCTTTCGGATGTGGGCAGCAACGATTTCGCGATGCTGGGGAGAGGCGTTGTTTAGAATCCACTGAATGAGATAGTTGCCGTATTGGTCACTTGCAATATCAATCAGTGGGATGCGAGTACGGTCACGACGACCTTCACAGACTCGGTCCAGATAACGACCAAGGAATTCTGCACCTCCAATCTTGAGACACTTCTCGACGACCTTTGAAGCGAATTGATCGGTACTGTACTCAGCGGCGTAACGAATAACATGGTCAATAGCTCGACTGCGATCTGGGGGAGCACCGTGTTCACAAATATGCTGGATACACCAGTTGCCAAATTGCCCATGGGCGACGATGTCAATGTTGGCAAGGACTTCTTCGATACAAGGGCGCTGTTGGTACGAGTTAGCTTATAATTTTGATGATCAATGGGCCAACTTACCTTATCCTCCTCGAGGCAGTTTTCAAAAATGTTCTGCACGACAAGACTACCAGTCTCTCCCAGGGCAACCTCATGCCACATACCCCTCAGAGCGTCATTGACAAATTTCATGATTTGTGGGGGTGACTCTGTCCAGCGCAGCTCAAAAAGCTTCTGCCAGACGTGGCAAGCATAACGGTGAATGACCGTCTCCGGGATTCGACGAAGAAGCTCGTGGACCATGATAGCCTTGAAGTTTTCAGGAACAGAATCAAAAGCCTTTTGAACGACGTGACATCCGAAGGGGTCCATAGAGAGATTCAGCGTGTTGCCCCGAATGGCTTCTGCGATGTTGATGACTTGGTCAGGTGTCCCATGCTCAAAGCATCGCTGCACCAAAAAGTTGCCAAAGCGGTTGATCATCAATGGGTAGGCCTGGGCGACGATCGCATCGACAATTTCGAACTTCTGGTCAGCGGTTCCGACCTTGAGCTTCTGTTGCAGGAAGATGGAAGCTTGCTGGTCGTTGTTGCAGACGATCTTGTCAACAATATACTTCCAGTTGCAGTTCACGTTGCGATCCAAAAGACGACGATAATTTAGCGGCTCTGTCGGAGCGAGGTAGGTCTGGTCATCGGGCGCCAACACCTGTCTCGGGTTTAGCGTCCTGTGTGAGTACAACGCAGGCAAACCAACCTCATTCTTCCATCCAGAACCAGTGGTAAACTCGGAAGCATGAGGCGAGAGAGGTGTTCCACCGGGGTTGGGATATGGTGGATACACACCCATAGGACCCAATCCTTGGGGAGCATTCGACGGTGCTCCAGGTGCTCCAGGTGCAGGGCTTCCCATGTAGTCGGACTGATTCATAGGACTATTAAATCCTCCTCCGTAGCCAGGTCCGAATGGTTGAGGTGAGTTGAAACGGCCCTCGAAGCGGTTTCCTCTACGCCCGTAATTCGATCGCATCATCTCCGTATCTGGGGTCAGGCGTTCACTCCGATATCCTTCCATCACGGGAAAGGGCGTCCCGGTAGGTTCAGAACAAGGCTGGCTGAAGATACGCCCTCCGAGCCATTTTCCTGGGGTTGGCTCAATCACTGGTGCCTGGACTGTGTTGGCAAAAATCGGCTGATTACCCCAGATCTCTCGGGTACGGTTGAATGTGGAAGCGGACATAGCGTCACTGGTGTCAGAATGACTGTCTTCGGGACGGCCCCAGGCATTCTCGCGAGGGGGATAAACTGGACCGCGGGTGCCGAAAGGGGGCACATCGGCTGTGGTTTTCACCACGCGTGTCTCGGCTAGTTCTTGATCAAGCTTCGAGATTTCGTTCTGTGCCTGAGCGAGCTGTAACTTCAAACGCATTACCTCTTCGCTCTCGCTACGAGCTTCGTCCAAGGTGGCACTTGCAGGGCGCGTGGTAGGAGCTGTGCTTGCGAAAGCATCAGTAGCAGGAGTGACGGGAAGAGAGTTGCTCGAAGATGCATGATCAAATGCTTTCGCATACTGGTTGGTTTCGTCCCTGAGCTTGTTGGCATCGTTTTGCTGATTCAGGGCAGATTGCTGCTCGGAGAGCTTCGCAAGGAGTTTATCCACAGGGTAAACCTGATCGGTGGTCGAGCTATCATGGCTGAGTTTCATCTTCTAACACGGTCAGCAACTTGCAAACTAGATGTCTTGGAGAGACGCTTGGTTTCACCTTTGGAAGGCCTTGATTCGCCAACTTCGAAGTGGATAGAGCGGCGATGTTCTTCTTTACAGGGATGCTCTTGCCAGCTTCCTTCTGCGTCCGGAGTTAGTAGGTGGTTCTTAAACTTCGGCAAGAAGAGATTCCATCAAGGATGAACTTTATCAAAGACGGTTGATGTCGGAAAAGTCTACCTACCGAGCCCGGGGCAAGTGGCAAGGGATTTGAGTTTTCAGCCTGCACACTGGCAGCGAAGATGGGGACAGTCCGTTCAGGAGATACCCCAGTAGACCCAGCTGAAGACATGATGTCGCAACAATTGGTCCGAGCCTCGACGAGTGGTTTTGGTGATGTAACAGTCAAATAAGAATTGTAGATGACAGAGTGAGCTCTAGGAAACACACGATGAGATAGTGAACGAGTGTAGATGTGTCAAGTTTGTGGTCCAAGAAGGAGTTGATTGTGAAAGGAAGAGAGTGTAGAGGGGAGAGAGTGAAGAAGAGGGAGAAAAGAAAGAAAAGGAAGAGAGGATGGTGGTGAAGGAAGGGGAGCTTATTCACTGACGCAGACTTTTCCAGAGGGCCAAGCAGGAGGGAAGTGCGGATGAAAGAAGCGTAGAAGCGGCAGGTGCCAGCAGCCGACAGTAACAGCCCAACCACCAGTGTTCCTTCCACTTTTATTGCAAGTATCAGTCGCAGCGGGCACCCGACTGGCAGTGGAAGCAAATAGGGGCATCCCATGGAATACTATGCGGTTTTACAGTGCCATGGCACCCTAAATTCTCGAATTCGTTCGAGCATATAAGAAAGTCAGTGTTCCATCCGAATCGTGTATGATTTAGCCTCACAAGACAGATCGATATATGCAGGACAGGCTCCGCAACACATGGCGCACATGCCAACCTACCTAAGTTCCTAACCCTGGACTTGTATCGAAGGTGGTCCGTATTCTAGCTGGAAGTTCTTTCTCCAGTTAGGGGCTAATATCCATAGGAGCTGAGGTAAGAACGAAAGGAATAAACAAGATGTCAGTCCTTGACTGCACGCGACACAATGTTAAAGAATAGGGTTGTGACCAGGTAGATGCGGCATCAAAGAGAGGATTCGGTATGTGTTTGCAAATGTATTTGTTACCGTAACGCAGATCATGTATTCTTTGGCCGAGGCGTCACTGTTAGGTTGTTTAGGGGTCGACCATACGAAAGGCCGCCGAGTTGTTGGAGTATAGGATCTATAGTCGAACAGCCCCCTAGATTGAACATCGAGAGGGGCAGCACAAAGAGTAGAAATTCCGAAATATAATTCATGCAATGGGTACTGATACAAATGATTTTACATACTGCGATAGAAGGCTCTGTTGGCTCTTAAGGCCACCTTCATCCTTCGACCAAGCTTTATGAGTCGTACAATTGGCGTATGGATTGGCACAACGTTCAACACTCATGATGAGATCCATGGTAAATTTCTCTTTGCCGCCAGGGCCAACATTGGAAATATCGTTGTCATTGTTGTTTGGTTTATCTCTTCTTGCCAGTGGGAGCTGTAGGGTGTTAGTAGCTTTTCCTGGCATGGTACAATCGACATACCTGGGGGTCCCTTCTTCTTCTTGGGTGCACTCTTTCCGCGGAGCTTGAGCCTAGAGATCGCGTCGTCAGCACTTATGCATATCCTCGAGGTTCCCGATATCTAGCTTACTCCTCAATGTACTCGAAGCGATCCTCCTCGCCCTCGTCCCAAGTAGCCAGTGTCGGCCCGAACTCGCGCTTCAAATCCTTGATCGTCGCTGTCTTTCGAGGATAGTAAGCCGCCATGGCCGGTCCTCTTAATCGCTGTCGCAGGACCTTGTTGCCCATGCGTAGGCCTTCGGGGTTGTATGAGGTCGCGAAGACCTGGCATTGCGCCTGCAGCATGTCATTAGATGGACTTGAATCATATCATGGATAGCCTCACCTTTAATAAGTCCAATACACGCGCTCGTGGGACACTCATTGTGGCGTCTTTGGCATCAATTGTTACTCTTGTTAACTTTTTTTGAAGCTTGACTTGACGTCTGATGTGAAGTTGAGAAAGCCACTTGATTGGTCAGTGCGACCGTCTAGTGGACCACCCAGAGGCGTGCTCTCAGACCAACCAAAACCACGATACCTCCCTCCACTCCGTCGAAGATACTAACGTTAGGCGCTTGCGACTAGATTTACAAGTTGGATATCGATCAGAAATTATTCAAGATGAGTACTTGGAGAATTTTCTACGAAATCCGTTATTGCGAGTAGAATTCTATTTTTAAATACTTATAAAGTGTTTTATAAAACTCAAGTTATTCTTATACTTGCTAGCCTAGGTAGGTAGTTTTGATAGCCTAGATAGAAATAGCATAAGAAAGAAAATATATAAATTTGGAAATTAAGATCAAGCTGCCTTACAGTCCCTTAGCTCGGATTCCAAAATTATCTACAGTACTTTACTCATGCAGGCCACAGGGACTAAATGTTGATGGTACGAGTGTCAGAAGAGTCAACGACCTTGAAGTAAGCAGGGGGCGAAAATTACATTGACTATGTAACTGCCTTAGGAAGCCAGTACTTGAGAAATATCCAACTGAAACTTTTCTCAAATAAGGCTTCTTAGAGTTGTCTAAGAATTTTTATCGCTTATGGTTCAAACATCAAGTTTTCTGCCAGCTGAGAACTTTCCTAGCTGAATTGTGGGTCTTTCCCCTAAGCTTGGGTGAAACATCGAAAAGCACAAGACTTATCTTTTTTATTCGCGTCCCGTCATAACAAGAATCAATAATGTCTAAAAGGCCGAATCAAGATGGTCACGGCGAAGAGGATGAGCCACGCAAGCGCGTGCAACTTAACTCAGAAAAACTTCCTCTGTCTGGTACTATTGCCACTGTCGCTCCTGGGGTGTCGCGCTGGACCGTGGCAGACATCCCCCCAAGCCTACCACCTCTGCCACCGATAAGCCCAGAACTAGAGGAGCAAGTTTTCAGACATCCCGGTCTGGGGGAGCCTAACTATGAAAGGTTGGAGTGGTATGGCGATGCGGCCCTCGAAATGATATCCACAGAGCTGGTCTTTGAAACGTTCGAATACCTCCCCAGCGGACGAAGTAGTCAACTTCGTGAACAGCTGGTCCGCAACATCACACTCTCGGATTATTATCGACAATACGGCATGCAGTATAGAACAAAGATTCCCGAGGATATGGGCTCAATGGTGGATATGATACGTCGAAGAGGGGGAGACAAGGAGACGATCAAGATCCAAGGCGACGTTTTCGAGGCATACGTTGGAGCAGTCGTCAAATCAGATCCCCTTGGGGCCGTGAATGCCGTCGCTTGGCTCAAAGCGCTCTGGGCTCGAACAATCAAGGACAAAATCAGGCAAGCAGAGCAGCATCGTAAAAACGCCTTGAAAGGCCAGCGATTTCTGGCTCGATCATCTGCGACTTCACCACCCATGGAACAGACAGTCACTACACAAGCCATACCAACCGTGAAACCCAAGGCGCCATTGACGAACAAAGAGAGCCTTGCTCGAGCCATCGTCGTCAGGGGCATCAAACTTCGTTACGAAGACATGCCTTGCAACAAGAAGGATAAGGACCTCAAACTCCCCTTGTTTACTGTTGGCGTCTATCTGGATGGGTGGGGAGAGGCCGGGAAGCTGCTGGGTTTCGGAACGGCTCTCGGGAAGAAAGAAGCTGGAGAGAGGGCAGCGAAGTCTGTCTTGGAGAATAAGAAGCAGTTGAAGGTATATGAAGCTAAGAAAGAGGCTTGGATGAAGGAAGCACACGAAAAGGAGCCAGCTGTTCAGGCATAATGCTGGATGAGAGAATTCTGGAAACATGAAACCTGGGCCACGATGAGATTATGAATACATCGCATAGTTCCTCAAGAATCGTCAAGTGAATACCATTTTATGACAAGCTAATTAAAAAAAACCCCTCCAATAATGAATAGCTATATATATATGATAGAACAAGAAGGTATTTGACTCTGAAAATATCCATCCTCTGATAAGTTGGCGCTCAACTCTAACTACTTAGGTAGTTATGCTGTTGTGGTCATGAAATCAGGCCGAGCTCCTGTCCAGGCACTTTCCCATGTGAAATGACCCTAGGCCCAGATACAGGAGGGTAGGTATTGAGGGGAAGGTAGATACCTTACCCCTGGGGAGCCCTTTTCTAGTGGAACCGGCCCTGGAGGCACATCCCCGTGCCCGTGTTGGCGTGCCGTGAAGTGCGCCGAGGTCAAACATTTGCCGATAAACGGGCCTCCGCATGCTCTAGTAGCAGATCTATCTTCCTCATCACCCAATTGCTTCTGATCGCATTAACTCATCTTAGCTCTAACGACCCTCTTGTTTCCTATCCTAATGGTGTCATAATACACGGCGACTAGACGTTTTTTATTGCCTTCTACGTGTAAACTAGTTATTTATCTCTTTATTTCTTTCAATACACCCGTCACTTCACAATCAATTGCGAGCTTGTTATCCTCCTTTCTATTCGGGGCCTTCTCTCTGTGGGGTGGGTTCCGTTATCTCGGCCAACAAGCCGCGGTCCGGACGGCTTCCAGGTCCGATAAAGGAATCCCGGTTCGAAGGTTGAGCTTCAGCTCGACGCAATCGCCACCACCTCTGTCGGCCGCAATTTGCGAGTCGCGAGACATCCTTCTTCATAAAACATAACCGCCAATATGGCGGACTCAGTAGGTATGCTGCATTTTTTTCAATTTGCGCCTAATATACTGTACCACGGTGGCTGACGTGATGATACAGATCGCGTGTTTGTACACGCTCTCAATACAGTCAAAAAGATACCCAAGACTGGCGCATCGAGACCACCTCCAATCGATCGACTCCGACTATATGGACTTTATAAGCAGGCTATGGAGGGTGATGTCGACGGTGTAATGGAACGTCCAACAGCCGCCTCCGGAATGGCTTCCGACGACCTACAACGCGAAAAGGACAAATGGGACGCCTGGAATCTGCAAAAAGGACTAAGCCGAACAGAATCCAAGAGAAGATATATCGAGGCGCTGATAGATACGATGCATCGATATGCGACCACGCCGTAAGCGCTCTCCTGAAGCCCAGCCTAGGTCAAGGTACGATCGGGTTACACTAACACAGTCTCCCAGGGATGCCGAAGAACTTGTGTCGGAACTCGAATTTGTCTGGAATCAAATCAAGAACAACAGCCCAAGCTCATCATTATCGTCGCCGCAAGCGAATCGATCGGCCGGTGCATCCCTACCATACGAAGACGCTGCGCAAGGGAGCGATGCCGAGGGCCCTATGAAAGAGATCAGACCGATGAGCGAGTACGACGAAGCAGAACTCCGGTCCCAGAAGCAATTAGAACTCGAGGACGATGATATCGATGGAACGCAAAATCACGATCGAGTTAGTGGCCGGTGGCAGCGGAAGGTCGAGCGTGCCCTGACAACCATGTCCGCCGAGGTAGCTGCGTTACGAGAACAAATTACAACTGGTCGAGAGTGGCGGGCAAAGAAGGAGCGCAGCTTACCAGCTTGGGTAAAGTGGTTTGCCTGGGTAATTGCGAAGCATTTGTTCGCCGACTTTGTCATTCTGACTTTCGTGTTATTATGGCTAAGAAAACGCAAGGACCGTCGCCTGGAAGATCTGGTGAGGGCAGCTGTCAGGCTTGTTAGGGAATATGTTCGAAATGTGTTGCCTTCTCGAGGGTGATGATTTGGCAGTGTACCATCCTGCGACAGCACTCCTCGAGGTCACTCAGCATGGTAACGATGATCAGGCTTATATCACTAGGGCACAACACTGCCTCTCGCCATATTGGGTGGTTGCCATGGCTCTGTCGAACTGTCATGCTAACTTGGCGTACGTTGGGCCACGAAGGGCACATAACTCAAGCTGGGAAATGAATAAGGCCCCACCAGTAGACTTTCCGTCGGGCAACTAAACGATTATTGCTCTCGGTGTACTATCATAAATATTTGGCGCTTTATGGAGTATGGGGTTTATCATTGTATTTGCAACAAGAGAAGCGTGGTTATTTTGTATTTTGGACTATATATCCGGTAGAGGATGTTGGCATATATGGCACTTGTTGTGGAAATTCCCAAGCCATTTATCAAGATGAGTTGAGACTTTTATTTCATGACGACTCAGTATTGTTTAAGCCTAGCCCTCCCAAAAATGAAGGGTCAGATTAACAGACAGTTTTTGTACCTTATCTTCACCTTCACTTCTGCCTAGGTAGGTAGGTACCTACCTGTTATATGCAGGTACAACCACAGTCGTCCAACCATTCGCATTACAGCAACCCTCCAATATTCGCCCTCCACCAACCCACTCACCTCCGGCATCATCAGCCTCGGTGCAAGACCAACGACATAAACAGCCACAAAGTTTGCCATGTCTCATACCACATTCCACCAAAACACTTAAATAAAAGCCATGGCGCAACCTCCTCGACCTACCGCGACCGTTGACCCTCTGGTGGGATTTCCAGACCCTGAAGGTCATCCCATCATCCCAAAGCTGATGTCATGCGCACCGGCCATCTTCTGCCTGATCGGCGAGAACGACAAACTCGAAGACTCTCTCAGCTCTTCTTCGTTCACAAAGCTTGATCACCTGCAGAAAAAGCTCGATACTCTGAATACTCACGCAGTCAGAGATCGAGAGAATTTCCTCGCCCTGGTTGTTCGCGAACGTGAACGCATTTTTCAAGAAGGGCGCCGCTTTCAAGCCCTTGAAGAGCTGCACGGCGGTCAGGTCAATCCAGATGTGCCACTCGGCCTTACATCCCAAGAACTCGGCCTCATGGTCACAAACATGGAAGCGCCAGCAAAGTCAGGTATCACAAACACGGAGAATATCCCTAAACCAAATCTCGACTCTTCCAATGCTCGGTCATTGCGCGAACGCCAAGCTTACGAGCAGATGCGTAATGTTTTAGATTTCTCGCAGATAGCCGCGAATCGTGAGGCTGAAATCAACCATCGCCGCGGGCTTCTCGAGGCGGACATCAAAAAGGAGCAGCTGAGGCAAGACCAGGAGCGTCGAGTCAAATAGAATTCGGCTCGATCACCTGGACAACAGCATGCCATACCTCATAGCATGAAGTATGTCAATGGGGCGTCAGAAGTCAGCCACGACAAGGAGATGTTCATGTTCCTCACGAACCCGAATCGCAAGCGAAAGTTGCCATGACGAATCATTTGACGAGGTGCACGTCGTAGTGAAGGAATTAGGTATTCAACTTATCTACCTTCAGCCTCCGTCCGACGTCCTATATGTACAGATGCTACGAACTTCCCAGACGCATAAAAACAAAGCAAATATTTCTATTCTTTTGCAGCCACCACCTCATACGCCGTACTCGACCTGGCCCATGGGCTTATCCTCCTCTATGCCAGCAGCCATAAAGTTTGTCCTAGGGTCACCCGTAGCCTTAGCCGCTGAGCAGCGCGCCATTGTGGGAGAGCTAGGCATAATGTTAGTAGGGAAATTCAATGAATTACGAATCAAACTTCACATACCTTCGTGAGATGACATCGGTGAAGTAAAAGTTGTCAATAACCTTCTTGAGAGGTGTTCCAGTAACCTTTGCACCCTTATTCTGGTCGACGAGCTGGACTTTGCTCAGAGCAGGGAGTGCGACGGGCTCAACAACGTCATAAGCAGCCAGAGCAGGGCTGATTTCAACCATACGGTCTCGGACCATGGCGACATCGTCATAAGGGAGAGGAGCGCCAAGGAACTCACTGGCAGCTCGGAGAATCTTCCAGTCAGTTCGAGAGGCACCAGGGAGGGAGGTAGCAGCTCGTGTCATCTGGACACGGCCCTCGGTGTTGATGTAGGTACCAGCCTTCTCGGTATAGGCAGCACCGGGGAGAACAATGTCAGCAATCTGAGCACCCTTATCGCCGTGGTGACCCTGGTAGACAACAAAAGCGTCCTTGGGAATATCCGCCTCGTTCACCTCATCAGCACCAAGGAGCCAGACGAACTTGGGCTTGGTCTGGGCAACCTCAGCCGAGGGAGTAGTGAAGCCAACCTCAAAAGCACCAGCACGAGAAGCCTCACGCTGGAGGACGTTGTAGCCCTGCCACTCCTCAGTTCGGAAGTTAGAAGCGTGCTTGTCAACGAAAGCACCAATGGTCTCGTAGTATGCCTTGGCATCCGCATGGTCAGTAACGCCGGAGCCAACAATAATCATAGGTCGCTTGGCGTTCTTCAGTATCTCTCCGAAGGGACCAGACAGAGCGGACTTTAGAGCAGCGTGGTCGGTACCAAAGTGCTCGAACTCGAATGTAGAGTCCCATGTCTCGCCAACAACACCGATCTCAAGGTCTGATCGGAGCCACTGCTTTCGGATACGGGCATTGAGAACGGCAGCCTCATGTCGAGGGTTGCTGCCAACGATCAGGATTGCATCAGCCTCTTCAATACCCCAGATCTGGGAATTGAAAAGGAAGTTGGATCGGACATCAACACCGTGGGCGATGGGCTGGCTGCCAGTAGGGGTATCGAGAGCCAAGTTCTCGGAGCCGAGCTTGTTAGCCATGTCCTTGGCGACAACCAGAGACTCAACCTCGGTAAGAGCACCAGCAATGACCTTGAATTCGTTACCCTGAGGGTTCTTAATCTGGTAAGCACGTCCAATTTCAGTGAGAGCCTCTTCCCAATCAGCAGGCTCGAAGCGACCCTCACGGCGGACCAGGGGCATGGTCAGTCGCTGAGTCTTAAGGCCGTCACAAGCAAATCGGGTCTTGTCGTTGATCCATTCCTCGTTCACATCGTCATTAAGTCGGGGGAGAATTCGCATGACCTCGAGGCCGCGGGAGTCGACACGGATGTTGGAACCAAGTCCATCGAGAACGTCGATAGACTCGGTGTGCTTCAACTCCCAAGGGCGAGCTCGGAAAGCGTAGGGCTTCGACGTGAGAGCACCGACGGGGCAGAGATCGATAACGTTACCAGACATCTCGGAGTCCAGGTTCTTCTCGAGGTAGGTACCAATCTGAATATCGTTGCCACGGCCAGTGGAACCCATCTCCGGAGCTCCGGCAATATCGTTGGAGAAACGGATACATCGGGTGCAGTGGATACATCGGTTCATCGAAGTCTTGATCAAAGGGCCAATGTTCTTATCCTCGACGGCTCGCTTGCCGCCAATCTCATGGAATCGGCCTCGGTCGGCTCCGTAACGCATAGACTGGTCTTGAAGATCACACTCACCACCCTGATCACAAACAGGACAGTCGAGGGGATGGTTGGCCAGCAAAAACTCCATGACACCCTCGCGGGCCTTATGGGTCAGAGGAGAGTTGGTCTTGACAACCATTCCGGGCTGTACAGGCCAAGCACAAGAGGCAACGGGCTTCGGTGCCCTCTCAACCTCCACCAGACACATTCGGCAGTTACCGGCAATCATAAGCTTCCTAAAGCATTGTCAGCGATGAATCGATCGTGGGAGAATTCGAGGGTATCGTACTCGTGGTAGCAGTATCTAGAGATAGTTAGCTAGGATATTCAAACTTGGCACGAACCATCTTGACATACCGAGGGACTGTTGATCCCGCCTTCTCGCAGGCTTGAATAAGAGCCGAACCAGCTACAATTCCGTCAATAGGCGCCCATGAATACAGCCAAACAACCCATCATACCTTCAATCGAAACTTTCTTTCCATCTAGTATCAAAGTTAGCCTCTATATCGTTGTCAATGGCTCCATGCACAAAGATGCTCACCAATTGTCAGCTCCACCTCGGCTGGGCGCTGGCTTGTCGTCGCGAAGGTTCGCGAGACATTGACCGCCCGCCGGCTCGTCCGCCAAGCCGAACGTGCTAAGGTATTTCGGAGCATCGTGTCGCCTTGACGGAGGGAAGATGAAAAGGGTTGCAGGGTCGCTGGCGGCGAATATATGCTCAGTCGTTGACGTCTCGAAAGGGAACCTGCTGTTCGGGTGATGGATTTAGTGGCGCTAGTCCGCGATTAATTTACGTTAATGCTCATTGGTCAGTGTCGTTTTCTTTTTGCCTCAGGCCACAGCAATGGATCCCACCTCATATTTCGCATTTCGCTGCTGGAGCTTTTCGAATTTTTCTTCTTCTACCAAATTAATTGTACACGGGCACATTTTATTGTAGGTGAGCTTGCGCAACAGATCTGCTTCGGTAGAGCTGTTGCTTCAGTCGAGCCTTCCTCTATCTTGTGCTCAAGATGAATATTCACGCCGTTTATGGAAGCATGGAAGAGTAACCAATCTCCATGACCGCTGCCTCTTACCGCCGGTCGTTACATATCACCCACCAAATACTTGACTTGTAGATTTTGCATGAACCGAAACCTGCACGTGTCTCCATTTTGGGTCTATGTAGTCATCTATGAACTGCAGCTGCATTGCATAGCTCGCTCGGTCTTTGGGGGATCATCTGTCCATCGGAGCTCCTCCTCCTCATCGCCATTGTACGTCTTTCCATCGAATGCCTCGCCATCCCAGCGATCTTCAAATGGATTGAGGGACATATGCATGACGCGGTTCAGCGCATCTCGCTCACCGTCCTTCTCAACGCGTTGGATGAGCTCATCAAGTATCCAGCCGCGAGGAACGAAGTTGGGGTTCACTCGCTTCATCGCCTCGATTCTGTCACTGTCTGTAAATTCTGAGACGTCCTCTCCCTCGTCCTTCCAATCCTCGATGATACGCTCGCGCCAGCTTTCAAGCCAGATCGCAAGACGCGCTCTGGCATCCTCTTCGGAAATAGTTGTTGGAGGGCCTTCTTTGTGGAAGAACACAGACGCCTTCTCGTTACGTGCTTCTCCCGTGGCAATATCCTGCAGCTTGATCTTGCTGAGACGACGAAAGAAGTGGTGAAAGTCAAGTTCTAGGGCCTCCAAAGTGTCGAGAGCCTCGCTGAAAAGGATATCAAAGTCAGAGTCCTTGTGTGTCTTCAGACCCAGACGAGCAGTCATGAGTCGTTTGTACTCTGCGAGGAACACTGCCTTGTACTCTTCTCCAGCCTGTGTAATAAGCTTCTCGGCCCTTGCCACTACTTCAGCCTCTTGCTCTTTAGTAACCCCTTCGTTGATAAAAGTTGAATCGTCAAGATTGGCGCCCGCTCCCATCAGTTCACCGATTGCCTCGCCAAAACGAACGAGGTTCCACCAGATTATGGTGGGTTGGTTTCTGTAACTATAACGAAGGGTGTAATCATCATGATTGGGTGTATATGCAGGATCAAAATTGTCCATGAAAGCAAATGGACCAAAATCTATTGATAGCCCGTAGATCGAGGTGTTGTCTGTGTTCTGTTATGGGTCAGCAGGGTTTATTGCAAAGTTGTGAACGACTTACCAGAACACCATTCATGAACCCATACGCTTGCCAGTTGGCCACCACTTTGGCATTGCGCCGTACAACTTCACGATAGAGTCTCGTAAATCTGTTCTCTTCAGAACCATTATCTCCTTCAATAGTCTCAGAAGAAACTCCACGCTTGGGGTCCAGTGATTTAACGGGCTCATCAGGGTCTTCAAGTCGACCTGGCAGCTTATCCCAGCCACCAAATACGTCCTCGGCGATGTATGTCGCCAGTTGTCTAATAAGCTTACGGTCTCCTCTAGCTCGAAGGATATCAAAGTTACCAAGACGCAACCACGACTGTGCAAAACGCAGAACGATGGCGCCCGGCTCGATCGTCTCTCGACGAACCTTTGAATCAGGCAGAAGCGTAAGTGACAGAGCTCTGGTAGTGGGGATCTTGAGGGCATTGAGTGCTTCTGAGACAATGAACTCTCGGATACTGGATCGTAAGACAGCCTTTCCATCAGCGAACCGGGAGTAAGGTGTCATGCCAGCACCCTTGAGTTGAAGCTCATAGCGCTCACCGGAGGCAGGGTTGGTGGTCTCAAAAAGAGAAATAGCTCTGCCATCGCCTAGTTGGCCAGCCCATTGCCCGAATTGGAAGCCTCCGTAGCATTGAGCCCAGGGATATCCGCCCTCGAGCTTCTCTTCATCCCAGCCATATAACTTGTTCCCAGCAACTAGCTGTCTGAAATCATCGGTGGACTCTTCACCAGACTTGATTCCCAAATCGCGCAACGCAGCTGGGCTGGTGGCCAGGAGCTCCGGATCCTTCTGCTCGGCAGGCCGGACCCAGGTGTATGCGGCATTGCGAACTTGCCGAGGTGTGATCTGATCTCGGGGAGTTTTGTGGGAGTCGGCAGGCGTTGGGAAGATGGAGTCGGCGGGAAGAGATTCGGTAAAATGCCATGACTTGGGAAGATCCGCAAGTGTCGCGCCTTCGTAGCTAGACGCCGGCGATGATGCGCCGTTATCATTAGATATATGGGCAGCCATTTGCTTGAGTCTTGGTAAATGTGATGCTGGTGGTGAGCGCGGGGCAGCTCTACGTAGGGCGTTGCGACAGAGCATCAACGGCGGGAGTTATGTTTGGGAAGAGATGGATTTATAATGAGTGTGTAAGGATTTGGAATCATTTATGCAGACATTGACGAAGGCGACATTTCAATGGTTCATGGCGATGCGACGGTGTTTGGCTGACAAAAGTGGCAATTACTGACGGTTATCATCGTCTATCTTGACATCACCTCCAGTTCCCGCTCCGGAGTTTCGGTGCCGCCCCACGATCCAGATTTGACAAGGACTGACTCTTCAGTAAACCAGGCCCCGGTTATTCGGACGCATGTAAGACGGGCCCGGGCCGCCATTCAACTTCATTTACATCATGTGAGAGAGAGAGAGGGAGATTATGGAATCAAAATGATTACGATAAATCA
This sequence comes from Fusarium miscanthi, assembly GCA_014898875.1. Classification (NCBI taxonomy): domain Eukaryota; kingdom Fungi; phylum Ascomycota; class Sordariomycetes; order Hypocreales; family Nectriaceae; genus Fusarium; species Fusarium miscanthi. The sequence goes on from JAAVUA010000236.1 coordinate 60,708, forward strand.
ATCAAGTTTAAGAGCCTTGCATTGGCCGATCACTTGATTCGGTCCTACGTTAGAGAGCTACCCTGTATCTTCTGCTAGTTGCTTAACATGATGCAGTGATACAACGACATGAGCATGGCACTGGTGTTGATAGCGTATAAGAATCGAAATAAAAGCTCAAAGGTGTCTCAGTCGGTGGCTGCCACTCGTAATCGGTCCCGATGGGCTTTGATTCTACGAGCGAACAGACCTTGTTTCATCATTGACACTTGTCCAAGGAGTTCGGGTCATCCATATAGAAACGCCATTCTATCGAACTCCTGCTTCTTCAGATCAAACTACTCAAAGGGCGTGAAGAGACTTTGTGAGAGACCAGGTCCTCCTTCTAATATATACCCCGTCGAAAAAACTTGAAAAAACAATCGACACGTGCTTCATATCTTGAAACCTTACGTCAAAGTTAAGCCCTAAACTTGGGAGTTTATTGAGAGAGATTTTGATCATGATGTTGACTGTAACTCGCCCAGTTGGAACAAGTGACTATGTGTATCTGACACGAAACGACAGACATATCACCGCGTCTTCTGCTAGGACCTATCGTTCTCATCAAACTTGTTCCTCCAGAACCCACGGAAATGCTTCTTGGCACCAAGTCGAGAGATCTCAGCAATCTCATCCTGTGTCAGCTTGAATTTAGGTAGCTTAGCCAAGTATCCCTCAAGCCGCTCAACCTTGTTGCTTGTTGTGAGCGCAATGATGTCTTGGTCAATGACCCATCGAAGACCGACTTCACTTTCTGTCACGCCGTACTTCTCAGCCAACTTTGTGTAGAGAGGGTCGACAGGTCCGCCCTTAGCTGTAACAATAGGAGTAAGGGGGGCGTAAGCAGAAACAGCAATGTTGTGCTTCTTGTGAAAGTCAACAAGATCTCCGTGCTGGAGGTACGGGTGGTACTCAATCTGGTTGATAGCAGGCTTGATCTTGGCGGTCTTGAGAACAGCCTCAAGGTGCGACTGGAGGAAGTTGGAAACACCAATAGACTTGGCCTTGCCAGATTCCTTGATCTGCTCCAGCTCAGCCCAACGCTGTTGCAGGTCCTCATCGGTTTCGGCAAACCAAGGGCCGTGAATCAGGTAGAGATCTACATACTCCAGACCCAGCTTCTGGAGAGAAACATTGAAAGAGTCAATAGCAGAGCCCTTTTTCTCAGCGGGGATCTTGGTGGTGACATAGAGCTGTTCTCGAGAAACGCCACCAGCATTGATGGCTTGCCCAAGCTCCTCTTCGTTACCATAGACTGTAGATTTGTCAGTGGTGGTCATGGCTTGATACTTTAATCTGCTCACCTTCGGCACCGTCAAGATGGCGATATCCAGTCTTGATAGCCTTGGTGGTGATATCGACTACATGCTGGTCAAGTCCACTCTCGGGATCTTTCTTGTACTGAGCTGTTCCCAGACCGAAAGCTAGCTAATGATTGTGAGTGATGTTCCATGTCGAGGATGATTCGGTCTGTTCATGGTTCTTTCGGAACCTGAGGAAAGAGGATAAACTTACAACCGGAATCTCATTGCCGTCATTGAGTTTGTAGGTGGGGACATCTTTTGTAGCGACACTGCCCATCTTGGCGGTATTTCTTAATTTAAGTGAGTAAGGAATGTGTTTCAAGTGTGTATGATTTAATTAAATCTTCAGAGTCCAGAGCGAGAAACTTGGTATGAAGAAGGGTGATTGCCGCGGCAGGTACATAGTCGTCTTGGTTTAAATACCCTCCATACTAACCTTGAGTGGTCCCCCTTCCTTGTACTGATACTTGATCTCCTCCCCCACCCTCGGGTTTGATATGGCGATTTGCGGCGGGACAATTCCGTGATTTATAACGATATGTATGAGGATGGGGTAAAGAGGAGGTAAGTTACTACGTAGATAGTAAGTATTACCGTATTATTAATATGAAGTGGGTTGTATCTGTAGAAGCTACGCAATTGTAACCACCAATAGCGAGACCAGGCGTCTCTAGATTTGACTGGGCACACTCGATAGTAGATTATACAACGTTCGAACCTAGGTCCGAAATGTTCTTGAGAGACATATTTCATATGTTAATAATGCTCCAAATTCAAAACACTTATAAGTTATGAGGTGCGTATTGTTGGTTTGTATTCTTTACCCTGCCCACCTTGGGTGACTACGTTTTGCTTTTGAGTTGCGCTAGGCTAGTTTATGTCACTGTAATGCTGCATATGCTCAATACAGAAAAGGGCAATTTGTAGCATCAATGGCGACTGAATGTGTATGGAAGGCGTGACCTCATTTGTTCATGGCCCGTATTGCAACCTGGTATATTGTAAGGGTAAACTCTGCGCACCTATATAATAGTGGCTTGCCGATACCGGCCTCGCAACAACTGACAAATGAAACATATACACATATTGGAGAACGCAATGCACAACGCTCTATCGGCGAACTGTCATCAATCGTCACTCACAGCTCATCGTCAGATTCAGTGTCACTCCCTGCAGCAGCGGGTACAGGTGTAGCTTTTGTTGATTTCTTTGTCTCGAACGGGAGAGCTCGCGGTGGCGGCGGTCTTTCGCTCTCCTCGGAAGGAGTCTTTCCCCGTGAAACAGCGCCTGGTGCTTTGATCTGCCGAGGGGGGCCTGAGTCAAGCCCAGCGTCATCTTCGTCGCTATCAACGGATGCTGTCGCTTCTGTGGTGTCTCCGGGATCCGTATCCATGGCCTCCTGCTTAAGGTCGACGCTCATCGTGTCAACAGCGTCATCGTCGTCTGACTCTTCAAGTCTTGTTGATACGGGAGCCTTTCTTTTCGACGCCCTTGACTTGCCAACTTGACGAGTAGGCTTCCTTGGTCTCGGTTGCTGAACCGAGGCTTCAACAGCCTGGGGACGCTGAGATCGGCCCGTCATGCTGGGATTTGTTGATAGCGTTGCTAATACTTGTTGCTGCTCACGAATTTTGAGCTTCTTCTCGTTTAGGAGATCCCTAAACTTCCTTAGCAAAGCTGTTTCATCCTCATCTTTCGCTTTGATTAGCTCTTCTAGCTGTAACTGAAGCTGGGCCACAACAGCCTCCGACTCGGAGGATTTTGCCGACAGGTTTGCCGCAGTTTGTCTACTTGAGGCAGAGGACTCGACCGCTGCACCACACCAATCGAATAACTCAATGGTCTCATCTGGATCATGATTGAGGGTGATTGAGCCCAGACGTTGCTAAAACGGTTAGTAAAAAGACTATGCTTTGGAATGGCATCATGGTCTTACAGTGATACCCTGTATATCCTTTCGAATGGTGATTGAAATAGACTTTTCGCTCTGGACCGTGGCCGTGGCTTGAATATCTGGAAGGGGTTTCTGCTGAAACAAGTCTTCGAGAACCCGCTGCCATTCGCTCTCTGAAGCAGGGCAATTCTTCACACGGAGAGACACGACGCTATCATGTTTCACTATCAACAAAGTCAGATTCAGGGATCGAAAAGGTGATCACATTCGAGCCAATGCTGGAGATTGCAGACAAGGGTCTCCCAGATTACGACGTTGGAGGGAGGGTGATGGAATGACTTACAAGATGCGACGTAAGGTTCCTCTCCTTCAGTACCCACCAGCTTCAAATCAAGTTGATTTGAACCCTTGGGTGTGGCTTGTAAAAGGACAAAGGAAGATTTATCGTCACTTCGGGGGAATTTGAGGATTTGAGCTTGAGAAGCCATTGGGTAAGGTAGGCAGGTACCGGTAGACAGGGCCCAGTGAGACTCGTGCGGTTGTCAAGCAAGATCTGGGGTTCAGATGGGGGTCGGTGGAATGATGCCAGATGACGGGGTGCCTCGGGAAGAACCTTTGATGGAGCGTTTGAACTACCTTGTTAGAGAAGCGAGTGAGACACGGTATACGGGCCGAGGGGATCAGCGTTTGAAAGCTGGGCTTGTTTGAGGAATGGAGGCGTTGAATCAAGTATCAAAGCACGTATCCGTTTGGAGCCATATAAGGAGTCTTGGCGAGATTCGACCGTCGAGGGAATGTCTGATTAGAGAAGAGTTAAGAATGGAAAAATAACGATGGTATTGTATAGAGATCCTCGAACTGGGTTTCGGGTTTACTCCGTCAGGTTCTTTGTTGTGGAAGATGGTTTGTTGGTGCTTGGATCATTTCTTTGAGCGATCTGTGAAGCTCTGGTTATTTTTTATGCGTATACCTAGAAAGGGGGCTTGGGTGTAGCTCAAAAGATCGTCCCACAGGCAGGAAACGATAAGAGAAAGAGGAATCTTCTGGCGTTGCTAGAGTTTACGTTTCTCCATGTTATTTAATAAGTTGATTTAGGTGTAGGCAGCCGTTCCACTTGGAGCCATTCGCGGAATGCATTCATGTACAATGAAGCGGTTAGCTGTAGGCTGCAACCCATTTTAGGCGAGGCATGTTCAGGGCAGCTCTAGCCTCCAACTTAGGCCACATGGCCATGCGCTTCAGGAACCCGAGTCCGCCAGTATGGATATAAAGTAAGTTAGGACCTTGATGTCTGTCAATTAACCAGCATACCATTGTAAAACTCAATATAGGTGAAATATGAAAGATAATGTTTGGCTTTCTTCGTAATCGTGGCCATTCCATAAGTCCGAGTCTGGATGTATCGATCTCGTAAAAGAGCCTATGGACATTTGTGTCTTGCAAGACGCATCTTACAACTGGAACATTTACCAGTGACGTTCCCTTGACGAGCTTCAACTTCAGAAATCTCGGGCATGAGATCGTGCCTAGAACTGGCGGGTGGCGTAAGAAGCCGGTATATAATCGTATACTGATATTTTCTACGAGACATGTTGGAGGGAAGTTAATCTATGCGGGACAGTGGCATGGGGACGATGAAATTATCATCATCATAAGAGCCAGGGTATGTTATGTTATGTACCTACCTGTGAGCATTTGTCTATTCAGGTTTTTAGCTGTGTGAGATCACCCAAGATCGCCCAGGCACGCCAGGCACAAGGTATGGAGGCAGAAAGCTTGGAAAACAAGCTGAATTAAGCTGGGAGCTGGCTCTTGAGTAACCAGCCACCAAACGCAAACTGGTGACGTCCTGTGAAGAAAACTTCGACTTGTCGCGACTATGACGCGTGAAGGTTTGGCCAATCGGGCGGTTCCCCTCACTACCTAGGTACTTACCTACAAACGGTTCTGCTTCTACAGGCAAGAATCTCATTGTTTTCGCAGCTAAGCTTTGTTTGTGCAACGGCAGTCACGTGAAATAATTCTCAGTTCTCAAACCTGCCTCCGATTTTTCCTTCACAAAGATCTGGTCACATTTTGGTCCGTCCAGGAGAGACCTCTTCAGGTGTAGCGTCTGTAAGCATTCGGGCGTAGTGCTTAAATAGCGCAGCAGCCAGGAGCTGACCACGTCCTGTGTGGAGCCACCTCTAGCGATAGCAGTGCCCAGCAACTGATGGCTACAGTGGGCACGTCCCTTCACAGTTAGCGGGGGCCACCTCCAGCCACGCTCAGATTTACCCCCCAGCCTTCCATTTCTTTACCAAGCTGGAGTGGAGTGGAGTGGAGTGCAATTGTAATTCACAGAGCACCTCACCTCAGTCACCCACCAAACCTAGAGCCAAACTAAACAAACCAATCCACCTCATCCACCGCCGACCGCATTCCTGACCTTTGCATCCTGTCTCGCACGTCACCCTCTCGACCATCAAAAAAATCCTCACCTACAGATATCAAATTCGGTTCTCCTCTTCGAACGAGCTTTTCCTGTGTCGATCTTGATTTTTGTTTGTCCATTCGCTCGCAGTACACGGCGACTTGGCGACGGTTTTCTTTGTTACTATTATCACCACATTTCGCTTCTCCGCCCACATTTGAATACTTGATCAGCGACTCGCTCAAAGCGACTACAAACGCACCTGCAGCATTCGCGAAGCCTTTTCCTACGATTGTCGATTTTTTGCCTACTTTTCTTGAGCCGCTTCCCCCTCAAACGTCACATTGTCACGCTTGAAGGATATGATATTATATGCGGGAAACAATTACCATTGTCAATAATGACTACACGCAATTGACATCGCGTCCCCAACAGCCAGGCCAACCAACACTATTTGCCAAACCCTTGGCCTCAGCATATAGATTGCCAACTGCACACAACAACACATTCACTACCATGGAGCCCCTGCGACTTAAGCCCAGACAGCCCGTCGAGGCCGACATAGAGAATTGGGACGACGATGACTTCGTGGTAGAAGGCGACGATTTATCCTTCCGCAGCCCATCTACTGCCACAAACAACCCTTCGCGACCATCCTCTTCAAGGCGACGCGATTCTGGGTCATCCCACTTTTCATTTAGATCTGAACTTGAAGGAGAAGAAGAGCAGCATGTCCATATCCCAGGAGATGACGAGAAGTCAACGCTGGATGCCATTGCCGCAGCCCAAAACGCCGGCATCCCATTACCATCAAATGTTCCATCCTCTGCTCTCATGGGAGGTACTATCAAACGCCTTGGTGGGCGAAAAATTCGCAAGATCATCCAAGACGATTGGGAGAACGACCTTGAGATCCCCGACTCCTCACAGGGTTTGAAGATGAAGAAACCAGAGCAACCTAAGTCTCCCGAGACCTCGCGGCATGTCAGCTTTGGATCTACACATACTAGCCCTATGAGCTGGGGCAACTCACCTCCTACTTCTCCCTTTGACAAAGTCAACCGACGTGAGTCTACTCAATCAATTCAGTCTATACAAAGTATGCAGTCTATTCAGTCTGCCACAAGCAGTCTTTCTGCCGCCATAAATCTTGATAGGTTTAAAGACGCTGATGACGATGATGACTTCTTTGGAGACGGAGGTGACACTATTAGAGCGTCCAAGAACCGTCAACTTCCAAAGCCTGTTTCATTTATCACTCCGCCTACTCCTCAAAGAGAAGCCAAACCCTCCAACCTGGAGGATGATTTTGAGATGGATCTTGAGCTTCCATCAGACGGAAAACTTAAACTTTCCACCAGAAAGGAGATCCCCAAGACACCTTCCAACCAGTCAGAGGAACTGGACTGGGGAGAAGGAAGCTTAGGTACTCGATATGGTGGTACAAGGCGAGACGCGCGTTCTGCCCGAAGCTCAGCGGCTTCTGCGCTTAGCCCAAGTGTGTCAAGTTCCATCACTGCTGAAAGTGAGGATGAAACCTTTGATGGGCTTGTCCTCCCTCCAGGGCCTGTCAACTGGACTGAGAGGCTTCAACAGAGGCGGAAGAGTCTATCACCCAACCGCATTTCCGAAGAACCTATTGTACCCGCAAAGAAGATGCCGGCAGCTGAAGCCGATAAGCCTGATTTTCTTGACGGTCTTGACCTTGGCGAAGGAGATGTCTTTGATTCGAGCAAGCTCACTCTACACAAGAACGTGAGAGTCAAGGAAACACGACCGGCGAGCCCTGCTCGACCCAAAGCGGCAGTGTCGCTCACATTTACACACAAACCACTCAATTCAACTCGGATACCTCGGTTGAACCACCACGAGCGAACACACTCAACATCGTTGGAGCCTGTGTCTGAGAGCGGTGGCCCTATCCCGCAGCGCACTCGTCGCTCTCATTCTAGACTGGGTCACTCATCCCAATCCTCCATCGTTAGCCTGCCAACACCCACTACAACCTCACCATCTCATGGACTGCCGCCCACTCCACGCAGGAGGGAAGTTAATCTTCGCACCTCTACAAATTCACTTCGGACTGAGCCGACAACCACTAGTGCCCAGCTACTTAAGCAAAAACGCTCCCTACCTGCAATTCGTGGACTGAATACACCGGCCAAGCAGCCTTCCTACCGTAATGAGAGACCCCCTTCAAGGTCGGAGAATAATCGACCGTCATCTGGTGTGAGGCCAAAGACACCCACAGAACGTCAGCGACATGGCGCGACAGATAGTCCGGCAACTGTCCGCAAGTCTCACCTGCCATTTCTGCCTGCCGGCGCTTCTCAGTCGCAGTCGCAGCACGTCGCTACAAAGCAGACTCGCGGATTCCGTCGACATGATTCGGACAATTCTATTAGTTCTATTGACCTACGCCCTAACTCTCGTACCCTTTCCCGATCGACAATGCGATCGCCCAGTCCAAACCATCGTCACCGCGCCACTGCCGATACTTGGGAGCGTTTGAGCAAACCAAAGAACAAGAAGAACTTCGGTGATGGCCACGAATTGGACGGCTTTGATGATTTGCCCACATCCAAAGAAACTGAGACAAAGTACCTGAAGCAACCGACTAGCTCAGGACCAAAAGTTGCTTTGCGTAACAAGCTGTATCAAAACGTTCTGCCAGACAGGAACACTACCACGTCTCCATCAATCCCTCCTACCCCTCGACCATCCTTTACTCCTCACTTTGCTCGTGACACTGCTGCAAGTAGAATTGCCCGGGAGACTGCGCTGGCTCAACGGGTCCCTAGCAGTGGCCCGTTGACGCCTCTGAACTCCCAGCGTGTCGCTCAGCTTTCCTCGCGAGGCAATCTGACTCCTACCATCCCTCAGTCAAATATTCGATCGAGAAAGCACAAGCGACCACAACAGACCAAGCCACACCTGATTTCAAACTTGAATAGTGGCAAAGAGTCGAAGAGTAAGTTTGCCAGAGCTCGCTTTGACACTATCGCTAACAAAACAAAGTGGTGAATGGTATGTTCTACAATGCAGACACATACAGATGGGAAGGCAATGAGAACGCCCTCAATGTTTTTGAACCCCCTGTACAAACACCTACTCAAGCGGTTGTATCAAACAATAACCGCGAGAAAGAAACGTCGACACCTCGTCCTGCACTCATTACCAATATCAGCGCCACCAAGGGCGTTCAAGTTGTCGGTGGCATGGTTTTTGATCCACAGAACATGTGCTGGCTTAAACTTGATAATCCTGCCAAGCCCACCTCTGAGACCAGCGACACTATGGATGGGTTTGACGCGCTGGACGACGAAGACGTTTTCAAGGATATTCCTGACTTGGAAGACAACACTGCCGACGATGAGGGCGCCCAGGGTCGTGTTAGCGACATCAAGGATGAGTGGCTCGTCGGCGAGGAATTCGATGTTGGGCCCGAATTCATCAGGCGACAACGAGAAGAAGAAGATCGGTGGAGAAGGAAGTGCGAGAAATGGATCGGCCGAGGATCCAGAGATCGCGAAGCTTGGCGGTGGACGATACGCGAGCTTGTCTCACAGTTTGATGATTTGGCTGTGTGAGAGAACTCGAGCCCCACAGCTCTTTACCATTCTTCGGCATCACTGTTAAGCAACAACTTGTAATACGCACATTCACCATACCGAGCAATTGTGGATACACACAATATGGCAGAGTCACCTACACGATTTATGGAACAAGCAACTGATTGTCATGAAGGGATTACGGCTGGATACCCCGGGCGGTTTGGGTCGGCATGACTCTGGTTTTTGATATTTCTGCTGCTCTATTTTTTTTAGTTTTTAGTTTTTTTGGCCAGCGCCAAAGGGATATTGATGACGACCATGTACCATATGGCAAAAAAGGGTTGGGCTGGCTTTGGGTTTTGAGGAATGATAGAAAAAATGGCGGCCAGCGGCAAACCCCCTTACGGCTGGGAAGCTGGGCTATTTAATGACGAGATGAACTTTACGACCTGTTTTGTTAGCCACTACATTCTTTTATTCATTTCCTTTGTGGTCTAGTTCGATTTTATATCAAATGAAATGCTCTTGCAGTTGACACAGTAGTACATAATGTGAATGGACTCCAAACACTTTTGTTTATTATCTAGCGTATAATACGAAAAACCCTCTACGTGAACAACACTAATAGTCATCAAACCCATAACCATTTTTAGAACAAGAAACTCCCGCGAATGGCTGAGCAGCTGGTATCTACTTCTGCTTTTTGATCTCCTTCTCCTTCTTTGCCTTTTTGCTGTTACTGTTAGGATCCAGACCCCTTCGGCGCATGGCATTCCTTCGTCCCTTCTCCATGTACTCCTTATCTTCCTCCTCATCCCAACCGCCAAAATCGTCGTCGGCCTTCGCCTTGCCTGCCACCTCATCATCTGTGGCGATAGGTGTTCTGTCAATGACCTCATCCTCATCAGCGGGACCAGTAGAACGGTCACGGGTGTTGGAGGCATTGGCGGGCGTGGGGCCGATCTTATGGAACTTGGCAACGAAGAAACCGTCCACGTTGTAAGTATGAGGGTAGTATCGGCGGGTGTGGCGCATAGAAGGGTCGAATTTCTTGCCCATGTAGCTGGTGAAGCCCTCCTTTCCAAATGCGAGACCAGCATCGACGAGGCGAACATTGGGACGACGAGAGAGGGCGTATTGAACGACCTGTTCGTTCTCCTCAACGGTGACGGAACAGGTTGAGTAAACAATGTAGCCGCCCGTCTTGGAGGCATGGTTGACCGAGTCAATGGCGGCGAGAACAAGCTGCTTCTGGATGTGGGGGAGTTGCATGAAGTCGCGCTCTGTCTTGTTGGTCTTGACACTAGGATCCTTTGCAATAACACCAGTTCCAGAGCAGGGAGCATCGAGAAGAACACGGTCGAAGCCACCCATAGGCTTGGGGAATTCACGGGCATCGTAGTTTGAGACGATGACGTTGCGCGTTCCAAGACGGTGAATGTTACCGATAAGACCCTTAGCACGAGCCTTGTTAGGATCGTTAGCCACGACGATACCGGTGTTCTTCATCATAGCAGCCATGTAAGTAGTCTTTCCACCGGGGGCAGCGGCCATATCGAGCACACGCTCGTTCTCCTGAGGGTCGAGAGCCATGCAGGGCAGGAAAGAGGAAGCAGCCTGGAGAATGTAGTGGCCGGCAAGATACTCAGGAGTAGCACCGAGGGGTACGCTACTCTCGAAGACCTGGAGGCCAACCTTGGACCACTTTCCGACGGGCTCAAGAGTAACACCGCGGTTGATAAGAGCCTGAGCAAGATCACGACGGTGAGTGCGCAGAGTGTTTGTGCGAATGACGACAGGACGGGCCGACTCGTTAGCCTCAAAGAAAGCAAAAGCCTCACGAGGGGTGAAGAGGTTGAAGAGCTTCTCAGCGAGATACTCAGAGTAGCCATAGTAAGAGCAAATATCCTTGATAAGTTGTGATGTATACTCGACTCTTGAACGACCCTCCTCGGATAGGTTGGCGAAGTCGTCGAGGACGCGGATGTTCTCGGTGATTCTTGTTCGCAGAAGTTGCAAATCGGGGGCTAGGAGGGCGTTTGTCTTCTTTGAGAGCTCATCGTCGCTGTCTTCATCGGACAGAATATGAGGCTTGTCGCCGTGGATGTTGGTCTGGAGAGCCTCTTGCGCCATCTCAGCCTCTGCTTCGGCAGCTTCCTCTGCCATTTGAGCATCCAATTTCCTTGAAAGACCCGCGATATTGGCGGCTGTGAGCTTCTCCTCGGCGTCGGACTCGTCCTCGTCCTCGGAGAACATGGCTTTCGTGTTCTTGCCTCCAGCGTCTTCGTCAGAGTCGAATACAGAGTCATCATCGTCTGAACCGAGAAAATCGTCGCCGAGTCCGGCACCGCCTCCCAGATCCGAATCGTTCTCGAGATCTTCAAGGTCAAACTCGTCGTCCATCTCCTCATCGGACACGTCCTCTAGCGCCGGCGCTGGGGTCTTCTTGCTCTTCTTCACCTTGCCATTGGCCTTTGGCTCTGGAACAAGCGCCGCAGTCTTTACAGGCTTGGTAACCTTTGTCTTCTTGACATCCTTCTTAGGGGCGACGCCATTTCGCTTGGGTTCGATGACCGTCCTCTCCTTTGTGTTGGTCCTTCGCTTCTTCTTCTCGGGTGCCTCGACGACGGGATCGACAGGTAGACCGGCCTTGCGCTTAAGTCTTGCAAAGTGTTCCTCGGAAAGGGGTTGAGGAGGACCCTGCTTCTTCATACGACGTCCGACACCCATTTTGAAGTGAAAAGAACAACAATTGAAGCGTTGTCAAGAAATTGGTTCGACCGAGATGCAAAACAGATCTGGTCTTGGTTCTTGGGCCTAGGAAAAGTTACATAGATCGCGCCCCGCCGAAACTTTTTTCTGCGCGCTGCGACTACCAGGGTCCGATAAGCGGCAGAACTTCGTATCAGATCGCGGAAAGAGTGCCTTATGTAATCGTTATGTGGCAGCTTGAGCTTGCTCTGTTGGGTGCGTTCAATGACGATACCTACCTATGAAGCTGGCTACTATTGATTACCTTAGTTCCCATTGTTGCGAGACAGAGGCCAGCCACATCCTCACCATACCTCTACAGCCCTGTACAATCGAAAGGCTTCTTCACTGTCCTCCAACTCTCTGACCTCTCCATTCATTACCGTCGCTCAACCCCGCCTCCATCGAGCTAACAGCCTGCCACAACGAAGCCATCACCATGTCTGAAACCGCTTTCGCCCAAACATTTCTGGCGTCGCTAGAGTCGCGGCCTGTCCGACTCTCTGCCGATCATGTCGAAGACCCCAAGACTTACCCTGCTCGGCCACCTGTAAGGACTTCATAATCTTCCTCCAAAACACATGCTAATACCAGCTCTAGTACATTATCCCCCGTATGCTCAAGGCCATGAGCAAACCCAACAACCTCGCTCCTGGTTCCGAACGAAGCATCGCTGTGTCACTCAAGTCTCTTCGCAACCCTCCTCTGAGCATCAAGCTCACTTCTCAACCCCTAGACACCTCAATCCTGGATATCAAGGCCAATATCGAGAAGCAGACAAGGATACCCGCCGCTAAGACAAAGTTGCTGCACAACAAGAAGCCTATCCCTGATAGTAAGATTCTCAAGGACCTGCTAGGCGAGACGGATATGACTATTGAGTTTACGGTTATGGTTATCGGAGGTGCTGCCGCTATTCCGCCAGAAGAGCCTGAGGCCACCCCTGAGGCCCAACCCGTAGGTGCCCAAGCCTTACAGACGGAGGCCTTCTGGAGTGACCTGAAGGGATTCTTGATGCAACGACTAAAGGACGAAGCTGAGGCCGAACGCCTCTCTGGGCTTTTCAAATCAAGTTGGGAGTCGAGTCAAGCCAACCCATAGAAGGCAACGATCTTTAGAAGCAATGAAAGCATGGCAGAGACACATGAATAGATAGATGATAAAATGCCAATAGTTGCCACATACAGCATGCAGTTTTATTTCCCGTGGTACGTACGATACATGGTCAGTGCCGGCAATTGTGAGAATTTAGGTCTCCCCCCCAGAAGCAAACTCGCTGGTCTGCGTCTCTGGAGGAAACGAAACATTCCATTGTCCCCGCGCGTCTGTTCCACCCACTCACTATGCACTCCTACTCATTTGCTTGTTTTGGTGTCTCAACTCTTGAAACAGCCATAGGTATGTTCAAATTCCATGTCCTCCCGCTTCTATATGGGAGCGCAGGCGGCGATTGGGTAGTCGGTGACAGCGCGCTTAACCAGCAAGACCCTTGCTGACGGTCTTGAGGATGGAGTCGTATTCGATGTCATCAGTGTCGTTGGCCTGGAGCTCGGTGGCAATGCCAGTGAGCGATCGCTTAAGAGCCTCCTTGGAGGAGGCGTAGATCATCTTGGGCTGAAGTTGGGTGTTAGTGAGTGCCTGACTGAGACGCATTGCCAAGCAATATCGCGTGTCTACGTACCTGGATACCGGCATCATCGGGAGACCAGGCGATGAAGGTGATCTTGTTTCTGTCCGATTGTCAGTAATGGGGGTATTGAATCGGGCCACGTGCAGGCCGGGGGAGGGCTGCATACCGGATACCATCGCCGGAGGCCAGACTGTACTCGAAGTCGTAGACGGCATAACGGGGACCCTTGCCAACAGCGCCCTGCAAAGGATGTTAGAATTGGTGATTCGGCCTCATTCTCCATTCGTCAGATTGGCAGGCGTACAGTTCGGCTCTTGGAGGTAGCGTTAACGAGCTTCTCACGGAAGTCCTCCCAGTCGCTGTTGTCGGAGGCGTGCTCGACAACGATCTCCTTGTAGTCGTCGGAAAGCTTGTAGACGATGTACTTGTACTTCTTGTTAAGCTTCAGGTCGTTGAAGGCAGTTATGCAGTCCTGCGAAACGGTGGCACTGTATTTCGAAAAAGCAAAGTTTAACGTTAGCGTCGTTGTCTCAAATAATGCTGTCTAGCTGTTGCGTGTTTGCCCCGCGCCAGGCGTCATAATCATGGTCGAGGGGGAGGGGAGACGAGCAGCGAAGCGAGGCCCAGCCGCGGGGAAGTGAGGATTTTATGGGCGCGCGCGGATCAAATAGCTGAGGAAGGGAGCGGCAAGACGTACCCAGATTGAGACTGTGAATTATCATTAGATTCAGGGTATTTTTAGTGGCTTTATAGGGGAGCTTACCATGATTGCGGTCTACGTCAGGAGACGGGATCTTTAGGATGAGGGGTGGATGGGCTGGGGGGAGGGGGAGCTCTGAGTTAGCTATAGACCTCAAGTACAGGCTGTAAGAGGATGAAATTCTGGTTCAGGGTGGAGAAGAACAAGGGGCTCAAGGTGTACGTACAAACTGGATTGAAGTGTAGGAGGGAAAATCGACAGTCTCACGATGCAGAGTGAAGCGAAGCAAAAGGACAAAGTCGATGGAAACCGGCGTGAGAGTGAGTGGGTTGTATCTCTTGGGTTAGTTCAGTTTTAGGCGGTAGAAAGAGATAATTGCCTTGTATTGTCCCATAGAAAGGCGGGGCCGTTGCGTTGCGGGAGAAACTTGAGTCGAGTCTCCCCTCTCTCTCTCTCTCTCTCTCTCTCTTGGGTGCTCTTTTCCTCTTGGTGGGGGGTTGTTCTGTGAGGATAGCTTCACGTGACTGGCTAAGAGTGTGTGTCAGTAGAGCATTACCTGGGTAAGGTAGGTACCTATAGGCACTTAGTTAGGTAGGTAAATACGACATGAGTTATACTGAGATCTTGGCTTTTATTTATACTAAACTCTTGCATAGATATGCAATAGTATCTCGATGGCGAAACTGTCGACTGTCGACTGTCTACTGTTGGTGTCTGTTCTCGAGACCGCGAAACTCACCCTTGTCGTAACTCGTCATCTCTTGTTTGTTCATGCAATGAACCCCTGCTCTATCTCGGCGACTCGGAGCTTGCCTTGCCCAATCCCAACCTAAAGAGACGATTCTTAAAGTAGCATCGATATAAGCATACCAGCATGCCATTCATAGTGAATTTACGGCACAATCAATGTCAAGTCACATACAAGACAAAAGACGTAGTGTTTCAATGTTTTTCATTCTTGCCTCTCTTTTTAACTTTTAGTATCTCATATCTTTTCATGCTAATGCTACAATCAATGCTATAATACATGGCTTTCGAAATCTAGCCTGAAAATCCGTAAGGGGTATGAAGACAAATGCCGTGGTCCGACAACCGATAGAGAGGAGATGAGTTTGCAAGACCACTTTACCCGTCCCAAGATAACACGCAAACCATTGTGCGCCATTCATCCAGCCAGCTTTTTTTTAGTTATACAGCACAACGTCAAGTCATATCATTCCGTCTTTTACATCATACCTCCCATACCGCCCATTCCTCCCATGCCACCCATGCCGCCCATAGGAGGACCACCAGCTCCCTTCTCCTCAGGGGCATCAACGATGGCAACCTCAGTGGTGCCCAGAAGAGAGGCAACACCACTAGCATCGATGAGACCAGTGCGGACGACCTTGAAGGGGTCAAGGATACCGGCGTTGATCATGTCAACGTACTCGCCCTTGGAGCTATCAAAACCCTTGTTGAAGTCACCAGCGTGCTCGTCAGTGAGCTTACCGACAACTACGGAGCTCTCGAGGCCGGCGTTCTCGATGATGGTTCGGGCAGGGCGTGTAATGGCGTTCTTGACGATGCTGACACCGAGCTGCTGATCGAAGTTGGCAGTAGGAACCTCGTTAAGAGCGTGGGCAGAGGCCTTGATAAGGGCAGTACCACCGCCGGGCAGGATACCCTCCTCAACGGCGGCACGGGTGGCGTTCAGGGCATCGACGAATCGGTCCTTCTTCTCGCCGACCTCGACCTCGGAGGAGCCACCAACCTTGATGACGGCAACACCACCAGACAGCTTAGCAAGACGCTCCTGAAGCTTCTCCTTCTCATACTCAGAGGTGGTAGGGTCAGCAATGACGCCGCGGATCTGCTCGCATCGCTGAGCAATGGCGTCCTTGCTGCCGCTGCCGTTCAGGACAATGGTGTCCTCCTTTGTGATGGTGATAGAACCAGTAGAGCCGAGCATGTCGGGGGTGGCCTTGTCAAGCTTGATATCAAGCTCATCAGTGAAGACAGTACCGTCAGTGAGGATAGCAAGATCACCGAGGATGGACTTGCGGTTGTCACCGAAGCCAGGGGCCTTGACAGCAGCAACCTGGAGCTGGCCACGGAGCTTGTTCAGAATGCAAACAGCGAGAGCCTCACCCTCAATGTCCTCGGCAATGATGACAAGAGGTCGTCGCTGCTGAGTAGAGACCTCGAGAGCGGGAATGATGTCCTGAACAGCAGAGATCTTCTTCTCGGAGAGGAGGATGAGAGGGTTCTCAAACTCGACCTTCTGGGACTTGGTATCGGTGATGAAGTAGGGGGAGACGAAGCCGCGGTCGAATCGCATACCCTCGGTGACCTCGAGCTCATCAGCAACGGTCTTGCCCTCCTTGCAGGTGATGACACCCTCCTTGCCGACCTTCTCCATGGCGTTGGCAATCATCTGGCCGATGTGGACATCACCGTTGGCGGAGATGGTAGCGACCTGAGCGATCTCAGCGCTGGTGGTAATATCACGCTTGTTCTTCTGGAGGAACTCGACGACGGCCTCAACTGCAGCCTGGATACCGCGGCGGAGGTCCATAGGGTTGCAGCCAGCGGCGACGTTCTTGACGGTCTCGGAGAAGATGGCACGGGCGAGAACGGTAGCGGTGGTGGTACCGTCACCGGCGACCTCGTTGGTCTTGGAAGCAACATCTTGGAGGAGCTTGGCACCAAGGTTCTCGAACTTGTCCTTGAGGCTGACAGCGCGGGCAACGGTCACACCATCTGTAATAAGTTAGTTGAAAGCTCGGAGATGGCCGACGAGGACTCTACGAACCCTTGGTGATCTTGGGAGATCCAAAGCTGGACTCGATGAGGACGTTTCGGCCCTTAGGACCGAGGGTAGTAGCAACAGCCTTAGCGAGAGTATCGACGCCAGCGAGGAGAGCAGCACGGCCCTCAACACCGAACTTGAGCTCCTATACAGTGAATTAGTATA
Organism: Fusarium miscanthi; assembly: GCA_014898875.1. NCBI lineage: Eukaryota > Fungi > Ascomycota > Sordariomycetes > Hypocreales > Nectriaceae > Fusarium > Fusarium miscanthi. The sequence continues at coordinate 77,931 of JAAVUA010000236.1, forward strand.
CGATTGGGATCTTGTGACGCCGTAGTATCAACACACCTTGTGAGCAAATCGGACCTGCTGGCTGAGGCTACCGGCTCGGTACTTGGTGGCCGCTGAGGAGAGGACGGAAGCCCGAGCCCGGGTGCTCAATGCGCGCTGCATGATTGTGAAATTAGGAGGGGGTATATGAGGAGAATTACGAGAAAAGGAGAAAAGAGAAACGCTCGTGAGGAATTCGACCTGGGGATGTAGGACGGACGAGTCAGAGGAGGAGAGGGTTAGAGTGAGGGAGACAAGAGGTTGATATGATGGCGACTGAGAAGCTCTCAAAAAAATGGAATCGTCCCCGTCGCTCGGAGTGTCGGTCTCGGCAAAACCCAGCTGCGAGACTAGCCCTGATACGTACTAGCGCCACCGGCCATCGATTTCTACACCTTTCCAACGGCATCTGTGAGACTCGCTACTAAATGCCCTGGAAGGCCTGAAGATGGGGCATTGGAAGGCCTGGAACTCCTATTACCGGCGCCATAGCCGAGGACGGCATGCAGAACTGGCTTTTGACGGATCACGAGCGGCTTTCCATCTCCAGACCGAGACTCTCAGTGCTTGCTCCACGGTGAACGACTCCACTGCCCGATGTTGCATGACAAATGGCCCATCTGGGGTTCGCTCGTTTTCCATGGGGCTCAACGGTGTAAGCTGTCTGGGCAGATCGATCGAAGATACTGAGACTGCGTTTAATAAAGGTTTGTTTCATCAGGCATCCTACTCACAAGACAACTAGCACCGAATTATCTGAATCTCCAAATTGTGTCACACACCTAACTCTATAATGTCTTCCAACGATTCAGTCAGAATCAGCTTAAGTTGGCTGGGAATATTGGCCTGACTATCCAGACAAATTCTCCAAGTTAAGAATACCAAAGGGCAGGAACTCAATGCTGTAGAATTGGGGGCATTGAAACTGACATGGGAAGTGAAGCGTTGAAGTCAAGAACAGCCGCGATATTGACAAGTGTCACATGAGTCATCAATCGCATTGTATATACCACCCAAGTCAAAACAATTGAGCCTTGGTCAAGACTAACCAAAATGTGAAATCAATCGAAGTTCTATCTGAGTACAGTCAGCTCAATGAGCAAAGCAAGTATCAATCAGACCTTGTCACTACATACATCAAATTGATCAACTGTATTCCATCCCGAGACGGTGAGGTCTGGTACTACTCTATTGCTCGTTCCTCCAATCATTCACGAAGAGATGCGCTGGCGCTTGAACTTGCGCACCATCCGGTAGAGTGAAGATCGCTCACTTCGTTCGACCCTATCGGAACCGACAACGACAGCCTTCTTTTCCCGGGCCTCTTCAACCGGGGCGGTGATGGTTTTGGCATCCCGCTGTGTGTTGACGATAGCCATCTGCTGGATTTGAAGAGCCTGCTCAAGGATCTCGCGAGCTTGTTTCTGCGAAGCTTCCTCAACGGCGCACCGTATGGTCTCGGGGAGTTGTTTCGACAAGTTGGCGACAAGCTGGTTGGCAGAAGCGAGGGTTTGGGCGGCAGCCTGGTTGTTGTGGATCTGAGGCTCGACAAGGTTACTCAAGTGGGCGACGGAGGCATTCATGACTCTGTTTTGCTGCTCTAGAGTGTCGGTCTGCTTCTTGAAGAAACGGCTCTGTTCCCGAAGGCTAGCTTTGTGATTCAGAAACATGCTGTGCTGCTGCAGAAAGAGGTCATTCTGCTGCTGAGTCTGGCACTGGAAGACGTCGGTTTGCTGTCGAAGGAGGCCGCTTTGCTGCTGGACAAGACTGTTTTGTTGCTCAGTCTGTCGTTGGAACATGTCGTTCTGCTGTTGCAGAAGGGCAGTCTGCTCTTGGAAGACTTCGCCTTGTTTCTTGAGATTGGAAACGTTCATGCGGAGGGGTCCAGTGGCATCGGAAATGCCCTGCTCGATAGTATGCTCGACCATAGAGCACATGTCATCGTGGACATCAATGAAATCTTGCTGAGTAGGGTTGATGACCTCACGACGCTGGATCATAGCGTTCGTGGCGTTGTAATATCGCTGCTCGGCCTCCACGGCTTGAAGGTAGTGGTCAACACGACGAGCGACTTCTTGATCAGTCTCACGCTTGAGAGATGCCTGACGGACCTGGATGCCGAGTGCAACCTGTTCGCGGAAGTGGATGTATGACTGAGGAGCAGGAGCAAGTTGGTTGCCGCGAAGGCGCCGGAGATAGATGAGAGAGTTGAAGTCCTCGACAACAGCATTAGCATCGAGAGTAGGCTCGTTGGTACCAGGGAATTCTCCGTTGCGTCTAGCTTCAGCAACTTCGAGGGACATCATCTGGAGCTGACCTAAGTTGTAGACCTGGCCGTTACGCGTGGTAAACGCAGAGGTAGAGTTCCAGTTATTGTAAGGGTAGTTGGGAGTCTCAGACCGGGAGAGGAAAGCCTCGATAGGCGACTCGGGGGGAGTGCTGTCCATACTCGAGATGCTACGCTTGGTGGAGGTACCACGCCCAACGGAGCTAATAGCCTCAGCTGTGGTACTGCTCTCACTGGGAACGGCCTTGCGATTGGCAACCATCTTCTCAAGATTGGCGACAACAGGAGACATGGGCTCATAATCAGGCATTGCCATCTCAGCATCAAACTCGGAATCGCTGTCCTCAAAAGTGAAAGAGGGCGGAGTACGGGCTGGAGTAGGACCCAGCATGATGAAATCTTGTCGAATAGCAGCGAACTCGAAAGATGAAGCAGAAGTGTTGTGTGCTTTGGTATAAGCAAGGATTGAGATAAATGTGCCTTTAAAGAATGAGCTTGAGGCAGCAGGAGAAGTGTACCCAACTTACAGGAAGAGAATCAACACTCAATTTGACGTAGGGTCTCCCAAGAAGAATCAGAAAGAGACGAAGTCTACAATGGCGTTCGCTGATGCAAAGAAATTGAGTGTGGGAGAGGGCAGAGAAAAGATATGATCCCCTCCATGAGCATAGAGGAGAACATTCATGTTCCCATTTATTAATTGGCGGTATCTACTACAATAGAAAATTCTGGGAGAATTGCTATTGTTCAATTGAAGCTCAAGCGTGACAATAGGAGGTGTATTCATTGAGTGGGGCCATCACTGGCAGTGCCTGGCAGACGGCGAGAAATGCAACATCGGGCTTCCATGACTGGTAGGTTCCTAGGTAGGTATCCTTTTAAGGACACAAGGAGCTTGACTGAATGTACCTAGTGTTCGAGTGAAAGCTATTGCCGGCGAGTGCCCGATATGTGATGCTCCCGGTTTGACAGCTGAGGCAAGAAGTCAGATGTAGATGGGACGGACAATCATCCACTCTGGAATTCAAAAGGCATTACAAGCTCAAGTCACTGTTATCAGGCGAATACATAGAGTTGGGTGTGATAATATGAATTTGAAAGCACAAATTCATTTCTTTCGTTGTCACTTGCATCTCTTGAGACCATCCTCATTCCATGGTCCTGATACCCCAACTCTGCGCATACGCCGCCACATCCTAATCAGATATCTAGCCATCCGTGAGATCGGCAAGACAAAATCCATGATGGTACTATTGTTCCAAACGTTGCTATCACCATGCACTTGGTTGTTGGATCTAGCCTTAAGAACCATCAGAAGGGGGCGCATCTATCGGCGAAGTTAGTAAAGGATCGCGTCCGAAACATCAAGGATACATACCAGAGAGCGATCCAGTAGAATCGGCCGAGTCCTTCTCCTCTTCCTTCTTGACCTTACTCTTGCTAGTAGAGGCCTTGGGCTTTACGTCTTCCTCGTCATCAGACTCCTCCTTCTTGGCCTTGCGAGGAGTGGCTCGCTTCTTGGCACTTCCGGCGCCCTCGGCTTTAGCCTTGCGCTTGGGAGTTGAAGGGGCAGAATCGGTTCCATTGCCATTGGCGAGGGCACCAGGACGGCTGATGCCGTGGGCCTTGAGCATGCGCTCGTATCGCTTCTGACTGTTGCGTCGTGGGTTAGTGTTGATTATGGGGAAGAGAGAGAGAGGGTAACTTACGCAGCGGCCTTGGAAACGATGCTGAGCTCATCGGCAACAGCCTGGAAGTCAGGCTTGGTTTGTTAGCAGCGTAAAATAAGACAAAAGAGGGATCTGGACTTACTCGACCGTTGCTGGTGTGTCCGATGCAGGACACAAGGAACTTGACCTGATCCGCGGGTTCTTGCTTGGACATGGTGGCGGTTGCTTTGGCTATGAGAGTGAGCGATGAGATCGAGATGAAGGCAGGCGAAAGCAGTCAAGATGAAATGTAGAAGTATTCGTAAACTTACAGTGTTGGAGGCTGATGTGGTCGTCTAGTGTTGCGGTGCGGGTGAGTGCGATGATCAGGCACAAAATTGAGATGGTGAGAGTTTGAAAGAAATTATTCGAGAGAGACAAGACAAGACGAGTCTATGCTTGCTTGGAGTGAACAGAGCAGGCGGAAAAGCAAATAGGGACTAAAGGACAGATGTGGCAGCAGGCAACGCTTGTTTTGAGCAAATATCAACATCAGACGAAGCAGCACCAGCCAAACAGTATGAGCAATACTGTTTGTACATTAACCAGGCAACTGAGCCCTGTGTTACAGAAACTCAATACAGTGAATTCGGCTATGAACTGAGGCTCATCTGCTGCAGAGTTGTTCCCGCCTGACAGTGTCGTCAGCTGCCAGCTTAAATCCCGGGCATAAACGCGGTTCAAGATGCAATACCATATATGGGTGTTTCTACGGGCTTCATCTGGCATAAAAAGTATACTGGGGCTTCTCTAGTGATCGATGCACATCTCGTAAAACAAGTAACATGGTCAATGGCATGAAGATCACCAATTCAGAGGTAAGCCAGTATGGCAACTCACATGGGGCAAACCCGGGCTAGCGATAATATTGCACACAAGATATGGATGAGAATTAACCACTATTCTAATTCTAGCCCACGCTCTCATGCCAATCTTGACCTGCGAAGATTGCGTCCCAGTTTTTGATTGCAGTGCAATTCCTCCATCCTCTCGTCCACTCTCCCGCCCGCCCAAGAAGATTGGATGAGAATTCACTCGGCAGATTCTGGTAAAAACTTGATATCACATTTTAGCAGGATATTAATTAGATGTGTCTCAAGGTCTCAAGTTCATTTCAGTGGTACCGATATTGACTAGCCAGATCCTTTCAGTATTACCCCGAGACTTCATATGAAGCCCTCATGAATCTTCCAAGCGTAGTCGACAATGCGATGTCCCGACTCCCATCAATTCATCCATTAGTTGGTGTCATCATCCTCAACCTCAGCCTTGATCTCCTTCTTCTCCTCAGACTGAGCCTCCTCTTTGACATCCTCGTCATCCTCATCGACCTTCTTCACAGGCTTCTTAGAGGGGCTTCGAGCAGTGTTGGTCTTCCTGGACTTCCTGACAGTAGCAGGAGACTTGCGAGGATTTGGCGTCGAAGCGGAGGACTTGCGAGGACTGGGACCAGATCCAGCACCATCGCTGCGCCAACCGTGACGGACGGACATCTGACGGAAGCGCTCCTTGGCACACTTGGCATCTTTCAGACTGACGGTGTTGGCAACGGCATCCCAGTCGGCATCGGGCTTTTGAGTCATGTTGTCGAAGATGGCCTTGATGAATCGGAGCTCACCATCAGTGAGGCCGATAGGGGAGCCATCTTGGTCGGCACTCTTCTTGGGAGGCATGATGATTGATCTGTGGTGAGTTTAGAGGTGATCATGAAGATATTATATTAGAAAAGAGACATACTGGTGGAGATGAGTGTTTGAAAGATGTTGTTTGTGAAAAGGATCAAGCTTGTTTGACAATGAGAGTTGCTTGCTGCGTGTTGGCAGAAGAGTGTTGTGGAGGAAGAAAGGTTGGGAGGAAGAGGGGTGGGACGGCGGATTTAAAATATGGGTGGCTACGGTGAAAGCCCCAGATCTTCGGCAAGCCCAAGTGTGCAATAGTGAGGACAATGGGGTGAATTTTGGTGAGTGAGGTAGGTGAAGTGACTGAGACAATAGCTTGCAGTGCCAGGGCATATGCAGCGAGAACAGGCAGCGAGAAGGGCCGAAGTCCAGAGATCGCACACCGCACACAAATTAGAAGGGAAGGATACCGGAGCCCAGTGAATGTACCTATGCATTACAGCTAGCAGCTTCATCCTAAGCACCGCATGGTATCTTCATTTGAGCTTGGGACCTCGAGCCTGACACTCCTCAACTGCCGTTCGGGCTGTGAGGATATGTCACTACAACTTATTTAAGGCGACTGACCAGTGCTTGCAATTAATATGAGACGTGCGACAATTTTTGACTTAATTCTGTTGCCGTCAAACTTGGCTTTGTGGTATAATGGTGCCGTAGCTAAGTCCTCAGATCGTATATCAACTGCCCCAACTCAGACTCTAAGCAACCATAACAGATCGTAATCTCGGTCCGAAAACCCTGAATCATTCCCTCAGCTGTGAATCTACTGTTGAAAGAAGGGGAAGTTGGCGGGATCGATGCCATCATCCCCGAGGTCTTCCTTCTCCGGAGTCTTTTCCATCTCACGGTCCTCGGCCTTGATGCTGGCCTTGACCAGATCGTCCTCATCTTCATCGTACAGGTGGATCGGGTCAGCTTCTTTCTTGACCTTTCCTTTGCCCTTGTTGCTACGGGGAGTCTTGGCGACTCGAGCGCCAGCGGTCTTCTTGGGGGTCACAGGACCGCGGCTGGGGGCAGTAGTCTCAGTAGAGATACCGAGCTTACGCTTGACCTGGCCGAAGCGAACCTAAGGCTTTGAGTCAGTATATGAAAGAGTTCAGATGATAGAGTTAATCATGGGATGATATGCGGCGGCATGGGCGAAGGAGGAGCATGGCAACTCACCTTGGCGACATCGGCATTCTTGAATCCAGCCTCGGAGGCGACAGCGTTCCAGTCAACGTCAGCCTTGTTTCGGGTGTGCTTGACAATGCTGAAGAACAGCATAGCTTCGGCGGCAGTGGGCTCTTTCTTATTGTTATCGGCCATGGTAGCGTCGTGCTGTGAATAGCATTAGTCTGCATACTATCCACACCTCAGTTAAGTAGCAGGTATTACTTACCGTTTCTTTAGAAGTGAAAGTGGGTGTGTTTGGTTATTGAGTGTTGAAAAAATGGCTGGTGTGGAGGAGATGAATCTATGCGTGGAGGAGTAAAGGGAGTTTATGCCTAGATCTTGGGGAAGAAGAAATCGGAAATTTAGAAAAGTTCAGGAGCTTTAGTAAATATACTACCAGTACTTGGCTATAAGGGATAGTTTGAAAGCTCTAGTTGGTGCACCAAATAACTGCAGCGCATTATAATAGCGAGAACTTGCTTCTAAGACTAAAGCCTATGGTTCTCTTTTTTCTGTAGTTGTGCTGTTAGTGAGGTTTGTATGTATTTGGTACTGCTTCTGAGGAGCTATGCCGCTCCCAAGTATCAGTCAGACTAACCAGCTTCTGCCAAATCAGAACGCCAACATCACTACTGGTATGGTCAATACAATGTGATTATGGGTAGATGCTACATGTAGGAATCGATAAATGATTCTCTCAATTAGACTATGAACAAAAAGGCTAGTACACAACTTCCAGTAAAACATACGTGCACTAACTAGCATTCTTTGCATCCTTAACTTGATGCTGATCCCAGTGGAGACTTAGAGTCATTGTTGGATCAATGTGTAAAGCAAACCCCTGACAGAAGGAAATAGGGAAAGCAACCATATCGAGTAAACCATTGTCATTAATTCATAAAGCAAACGCAATCTAGCAAACCACCGTTTTGTACACAAGCAACACTCTATCCGTGGGGTTTCCATGTTTTCCGTGTGGGTATCAAAAGGAAGTGTCGTTGAAATGGTCAGGCCATTCAGAACTGCAATCTGGCATTGGAGGAGCGCCACTGAGATCAAGGGCAGCTGGGCTCTGTGCCTCACCGAGAGTCGAGTTGTAAGATGTATCGTTGCAGGCGGCGTCAAACGTATGAAAATGGGACTGTCCCATGGTCATGAAGTCATGGATCGCTGGTTGGGCCATGAAGTCAGGGGGACAATCCATCGAAGGACCAAATCCATTTCGCTGTCTGGTGTCTTCGAGTGAAGCGGGATTGATGGAGAGCCCCTGTGGCATATCATCACTGCAAGGGGTGAGGAAACGAGAACCGCAGCCAAAGTCGTCCAAGTTGTCGTTGAGGAAAGGAGAGGAAGTAGAGGCGGGAGAGAACTGTGCCATGTAGGCATGTTGGTTCTGTTCTTGCTTGATAATAGGGCTCTGGCGAACCTGAGTATACGATGAGACGCTCGAACCTGACTCAGAATTGCCGATGCTGTTCTTCTTGGGTTGTTGCGTCTTCCTCGCCTTGGTCACCCGAGACTTGTCTGCAGGCCCGGTAGGACGAGCTCTCTTCTGTGGTTGGGTGCCAAGGACTGTGGTTTTGAAACGAGCAAAGCGCATCCTTGCAGCATGTCCATTTGTGATGGGTTCGATGAGAACAGGGTCTGAGGCGACTTGATTCCAGTCGATCTGGGGTTGCATTAGGAGGAGAATCAGAACAACATTCATGATCGGATTAACTCACGTCTTTGAGGTTCTTCTGGTTTAAAATGGCTAGAAGAAACCGGGCCATGGCATTCTCGCTGTTGGGAGCCATCGTGAACAGACTTATGGTGTTCAGGGGAGAGGAGGTGAGAAGGTGGCGTGTGGCGGCGGGGGTATGGCTGTCGAAGGAGGCAGAATGAAGAGAAGTGGAAGGATATATAAATTAGGACATGAAGTGGAAACTTTAGGCAGCTTTGGCTAATGGATGCCTTAGTTGAGAGTGAATTGGCTTTTCGGGATGGGTATATTGACCGAAAACAAGGCTGTGCGTTCAGATCAAACCTCAATTCAACGGAGTCACTGTTATCGTGAAACCTGATGGCGAAGGAATCGGCGAGGCTGAGACACACTCAGATACAGAGTGGACGAAGAGGGCTGTTGGCGACTGGGCGATAAGCGATGTGGCAGAAGTTGAGGGTTTTGTGGCCAACGAGACGGACGAGGCGGAAATAGAAGGCCAAGACAGTGGTAGATAGTGGTCTCGGGGGGAAACCCGTCGTTGAAGAGGAGGGTCAGCTGAGCGAAAAGTCTTCTATGAGTGCATATGTAGCTTCTGGATTGCCTTTGAGCAGTTTGGAGTGCTGGTGAAGAACGTGAATGGCACGGGGCAGGTTGAGGCGGAGGAGGGAAGAGATGGAAAGAAAGGCACCAAGTAGGAGAACAGGAAGCGATCCGTATTATATGTAGGTACCTAGTGCCTACTTATGAGTCGTCTGGGCTGTCTGCTAAGATCCAACCCAACCTAAAGGTGATGCCACACACACCAACTTACATCCATATACATACACCTACACACCTCCTGTCCCGTCTCTGTGGGGGACTAAAACCAGGCAGATACAGGGGGCCAAGCATCCCCGTACAGGCACAGCATGGATCGTGCAATGTGCCCTGATGCGCTGCGCAAGCCATTGGGAGAAAATGTCTGAGAATGCTACGATCCATGATGCAGACGATGCTCCATAGTTGCCTGTTCCTCCTGTCGGAACCAGACGATCCATCCCGTTGATGGAAATTGGGGCGCGACGAGGGGCTGCGGTCTGCGCGAACACCGCGTAAAGTGGTTGCTGACCCCCCGCTAAACCCACTAAATTTGAGTCTAAGACCGCCGGGCCCCAGCGCACCATGGCCCCTGTCTCCAGGGCAGGGTGTGCTGCAGCCACTACAATTCAGCGGTGCCGCAGGTCCCATAAAAGAATTGCCTCCAGATGAGATCTCGAAAGGAGAAAACAATACATGATGGATCAATTGAGACAATGATATGCTCACTCTTAACTTGAGTTCATTTGAGACTGGAATGCTTAAGTTTAAGTGGTTTTGCTCAAAACCGGTCTAGCTGATCTTCCCCTCTTTCTTCACTCTTTTAGTTCTCGTAAGCTAAAAGTACTGAGCCGACGGCAATTGACAAAAGACAAGTTTTCTAAATAGACACATAAAGGCAAGCTAAAGCATACCCGAGCAGGGATCACAAGCCTAGGAATGGGTGAAACGAAAAAGTGTGACTCATTGCGCGGGTCACCGACGAATGGCTAATAGCACATTGGGCATACAACATGCAACGCAGGGGGAAACAGTAGCGGACCGGGTTGGGCGACTCGGCGATCCATGGCGATGGATGTCCTGTTCATATGGCCTCGTGGCAGTTATACAGACAAATATTCAATTGGTTAGGGGGATGAATTGAGCTTGAGCTCAAACTTATGGTGGTGTGCAGCAAGCTCAAACTGGATGCATGTTTAAGCAGAATAAGGTACCTTACTTGTGATGAGACAAGAGACATCAGAAAGAGCAAGGATCGGGGTCTCGAGGCTCAAGAATGAAAGAAATTGCAGCATGCAGCTGATCCGCCGAGGTTTGCTTTGCCTGTTTGCCTCTTGACGCTCAGATGAGGGGTGTAGCCTAGAAAAAAGTCGATGGTCGCAATCCGTCACGACGGCGATGAAAAGCAGCAATTCAACAACCGCGAGAGCTTTGGAAGTTGGGAAAATTCTCGAGTATATAAATTTCATCTGAAAAATTCGTATTTGGCGATTATAAAAGCTTTCATGGTCGTGTATAGCCCTCAAACCAATGTCTGGTCGTTATGGAGGGCATGAGATGAAGTGGGTGGGAGACGCGACGGGCGCGCAGGTGGTGGGACCTTGCTCAGACTCATCAGGACAGGAAATGGGAACGAAAGCACGTGAGGGAACTTCATAAACTGTCCCCACTTCAAGTCAACTTTTCTTGTCCCCCTGATATCCCTTGCTTCACTTTGTGGCGCAGATTGGCGGGTCTGCCACTCCGTTACCAGGTGGTCTGAGTTAACGTTGAGCGTGACTAATCCTCTTTCGGTAACCGTTTGTTTACGCTGGCATCATTGGGGTTGTCCATTGTGATTTGCTGGTCTTTCTTGTGAGGTTGATGACTTTGCTGAATCACTGGGGACCTTTGCCCTCTGACATTAAACTAGGTAGGTACCTAGGGCGCTAAAACAATGTCTACGGAGACTAAATCTATAATTGATACCAAATTTATCTAGGTCTTTTTGACATTTAGGATAACTAGAGATCCCAAACTTTCTTGTCTCCCTTTGCTTAGCTTTGCTTTGCTTTGCTATCTATCACCAACCACAAAGCAACATACGATTTACATATTTTGCTTGTCATTATCAATCTCACATGCTGACTCAATTTACTGTTTTGATTGGTATCAAACTGAGGTACATTGCAACGACAAACAAGTCATGATGCTGTCTGCCAAAGAAAGGATTGTTGTCAGACACCTTCTGGACTCGGCATTGTGCAAATCTAACCGAGCAGTCAAAAAAGCAGCTCTCGAGTTCATCATCCAATGAATCTCGATGGAATGGCTCTCGAATCGGAATCAGCATTCATCCGAATCCGAGATGCCTTTGTTCCCTTGCCCACCTAGGCATGCCAAGAAGAAGCTTGGACCACCATATCCCCCCAACCTCGCGCCTCAGCGGCGGGCTCCCCTTCCCTTAGCAATTTCTACCTACCTACCTACTACACTATCAATTTTCCCATTGATCCAGCCGTTGTCTTAACAGCGTCTAACCATCTACAGTCGCGTTGCCGCCTTGCCACCCATCATTCTTTGTCACGTCGACAATTTCTCTATTTCCGCTGGATTCAGAATGAATAGTAAAAACTGGAATGACAGAGCTGACAAAGACCTGTTCTTTACTATTCTCTCTGTCAAGAACATTGGCGTCATAAGCGGCTCGGAATGGACCACCATTGGTAACCATATGAGAAGCCTGGGCTATGGCTTCACCAATGAAGGCTGCCGGTGAGTACTTGTACCTTTCTTTATACTGTCAGACTTGCCTTAGCTCGATGACTTTGCGATTCTTAATAACCTCATCATCATTTGCTCATCACGATGTATAATTCGTGCTGGTGGTCGTTACGCGTCAAGCTGGCTTATACCTACCTGAGTCCTCCATTTACGTCCACTTTTTCTCACACAACACATATTTGACTCACCTCATATATACAAATAACACTACCAAACCCTTCACAGCTTCTCGAATAACACAGCACTAACATGTATCTAGACAACATTTTCAGGGGCTTCGCAGAGCTCAGAATAAGGCAGAGACAACTGGACCTAATGGCGATATTGTACGCAGGAATGATCCGACAATGAATCCAATCACCCGTCGCCCTGGCCCTGGGAGAGGTCGGCCCAGGAAACAGCCTCCTGTTTCTGTTCCTGGAGCTGGAGAGATCCCCTCTGATCAGCCCATGCCAGTTGGTATCGCTCCCGGGCCCAACTCCGTACCTCCATACCCCCACCCTCATCCTCATCCTCATCCTCATCCCCAGGCAGCCCAACCTTATGGTGTCCCTCCTGGCAATCACCAAGCTGGAGCTCATCTGCCTGCTCAAGCTGCTGTACAGCCTGGCAACATCTCTCCTGCAGCTCCTACTCAACAAGTTCCTCCACCCAGCAATCCACCTCATGTTCAGGGTCCGATCACTTACCCGAGTCCCCCTGGTGCCCCTGACACTCCTCAGGCGCCTGCTCATCTTCATCCTCTCCAGCATGTACAATCCGTTCAACCTGGCCAACAGCCTCAGTCTGGTCAACAGTTCCAATCAGATTTTCAACCTGAACCAGATCAACAGGCCGAACCTGAACAGGTTTCACAGCCAACTGCACAGCCTCAGCCTCAGCCAGAGCAGGAAGACTCAACTGAATATCATTCTCAGGATGTTTCCCAGGAAGCCCCACGGGAGGCCCGTGAAGCGACTGATGCAAGTGCTGCATCTCAACATGCGCCGGTTGGGCAGAACGAGGACTCTCAAGCTGCTTTAACCTCGGAGCCATTGCAACATGCCAATGAGGATATCGATGCTGACGGCGAAGCGGATATCGATAATGATGAGCCTGCCGCTAAACGGCCACGGTTAGGTTCACCTGAACCTCCTAAGGATACCGATATGGATGATGAAGCTGTCTTGGCCCTGGCGGCCCATAATGGGTCAGCGGATTTTGCTTCCGAGTAAGTATTTGACAATGTTTCCATCGCTGATTTGCCAACTAATTCCTTTCAGTTTTGCTACTTATGGTGAGGCATAGCCACCGACTTTGCTTGTAGAAGAATTACATTGATACCACGGGCATTGGCGTTGGAGACTAGGAGTTTCTTAAATGGCCTTTGTATTTGCAAGGGATGGGATAGAAATGAGGAAGCGAGGACTGTATTTTTGCAGGACATACCAGAACATTCTGGATGTGTGTATAATATGAAAGAAAAAGAGTTGAGATTTGATTAGCAGAAGCAAGAGCTGGGATCTCTTAGTTGGGAGCATATATCATTGCTCTTAGTTATGCCTAGAGTTCGTTCGTAGATAGGACAGTGACAATGCCAAACTTGCAGAGCGTTTCTATTGTCAATAAGATCCGCAGTGCGAGGCAGTGCCTGAGACGCAGCTTTCGAGTCACTACAGTGAATGCTTGTGCTGGAACAATAACGACCTCTACTTTCATAGTATCTCTGTGCTGTAAGCTCCATAAATTCATCTCCCCATCGGCTTTACCCAGCTTTCTTCTCTTCCCACCACCATCGCCCTTGACATCTGGACTCCATCCGCATCTTTATCTTCAACCTCCATTCTACCAAATCAATCAGCGACAAACGATCTTCATCATGCCTGGAAAAGCGAGCGATTGGGATAACGCCGACTTTCTCCTTGATCTCGTCGTTGGCCTCTACACTGGCGCTCAGGTCAACGGAGGCTTGACTCCCCCTGTCAAGCAGTCTATTGAAGAGTACATCAAGGGGCGCGGATACACCACCTCTTTTGACGCTGTGCGGTAGGTTCTAACATTTCTTTGCTTTCTCGTTTGTGGTCCTGCTTTGTTTTTTATCTTTGAGCTATCTTGTTGCTGTGCTGCGCTTGAGTAATCACCAGAGTGATTCACTTCGAGGTTATGCGACTCTATTCACGGTTTTGTGCAAACATGGCTTCGTTTCTTCACTCCTCTATTCTAAGCCTTAGAGCTAAGTGAATACAAATATCCTCACGGGTGAGATCATCTTCAGTTGCTTCATCTTCTCATCTCCTCAACTTGTCAACAACACTGCGCAAACTGCGTTTGTCTTCATCAACACCCTCAAAATCCCCCTTCTCTATCCTTTCCTTATCATCATCGCAATGGCCAAACGTCAAGTCATGCAGTGGGATGCCAACGTCCACGAAGACATCCTGATCAGTCTATTTCAACACATCAAGCCAAGTGCTGAAGACTGGAGCAATGTCATGGGTGATCTTCAGCAAAAGGGCTACACTTTCACTGAGGGTGCTCTTCGGTACGATATCTGACCCCGGCCTCTTTTATTTGCGTTGCATATCCAGTGGTCACTGTTGTTTTCCATTCCCCACTTGCATTCATCTCAACTTCCCCTCTTCTCCTCTAACATCTTCATCCTTTCTCACATTTCTCCTCCCTCCAATTTTTCATCCTCATCTCTTCCCACATTTCAGACCACTCTTTTCTGAAGCCTTTCTCACATCTTCCTGTCTCTTCATCCAACATCTGGCATCAGTAGTTCTCTACCCAAATAAACAAACATATAAACCCTTTCTCCTTTCCCTTCATCAAGTCGCCGTCCATCATCACCGTCATGGCTCCCCGTGCTGGTGGTGCTGGTAAGCCTACTCGAGGCTGGGATGCTGCGTCGCACGAGGACCTACTCCTCGCTCTTCTCGAAGAGATCAAGCCAAGCAAGGCTGACCTTACCAACGTCGCCGAGAAGATGCGCAACAAGGGCTACTCCTACTCCTATGACGCGATCAAGTACTTCTCTTTCTGTCTTTTGCGCACGATTTTAAAGGTCAGCAGCTAACATATTTGTCTTTATAGCCAGCACGTTCAAAAGCTGCGCAAGAACCGCGACACCGCCGCCATCCAGAACTCTGGTGGCTCCGAGACTGGTGGTACTCCTCGCAAGCGCGCCTCTGGAACCAAGACTCCTGCCAAGCGTACTCCTAAGCGCAAGGCCACCAAGTCGGCTTCCATCGTCGACGAGGACGAGGATCTCGAGGATGAGAAGATGCAGCTGAAGATGGAGACGGACGACATGGATGAGGAACTCATGTCCCCCAAAGGCGCCAAGCGCACCAAGTATGTTCGAATTCACCTATTCAACTTCCAGGTTCCTTGCTAACTGTCTTATAGGTCCGAGCCCGAGGACGAGGTCACCGTTGGTGAGATCTAGGTCCGATTTTCTTCTGACTTGTGAGTTGATGTCTAAATTCTGTCACGTATGCTCTCAGCTAATAGACCAACAGGCTATCTTCCACGTCCAAAGTGATTGGAAGTTGAACTTCGACGGGTGACGAGCATTGGAGTGGTAATCAACAGGCTCATGCCTATCGCAGAGAAATAGGAGTTAAACTAGGCTGGGACGGTTTCCATGTGCCTTGGATGTTACGACGAGAGATTTGCCATTTGAGGGCAATATTATGAGCATGTCTCTGCGATGAATTGAAAGATACCACCCGTCCTTTTTTTTTCTTTCCTTTTTTTGCGCAGTCTGATGAAGTATCGTGAAGCGTTGATGCACATTTCCCCAGCATCCCATGCGCATCTACACTCTTACATAGTATTCACCAAGGCCTCCGCTGTTTTTCACAATAAGCTCTACGAGTGTTGGCCGAGTGCATACGGCATACTTACTAATTGTTTCTAATCAATGCCTGTCGAGTGCTCTCCTTGTCTGATTCCGTTTCTCGTGGCCATTGCCATGGGATGCTTAAAACTTGAACTCTATTGTATACGCGATATTTGTAGATACGTAAGTTACGAAATCCTCCAGGTATATCAGTATCAGGATGATATTCACTGCGTGGCTGTGTTGGCGTCTTCGGTCATTCGGTTACTAGGCAGAGGAATCAAGCGCTTCCACCAGTTGCACGGCCACATGCAGCCTATATACCCCAAGATATCTCTCTTTTTCTTTTACTAAGACTTTTCTACCCTCTGCCTTTTCTCCATTCACTCTTCAGGCACTCTTCCATCTTTCCCCTCCACACTTTTTATCCACTCCTCTTATCCTCCTACGTACTGCATCTCCATCGCTCAACCCCAGAACAACATCCTGCACTCTACATCAAAATACTCTCTCACCTACCGCAATGCCTCCCTCTGAGAAGAAGTGGGATGCCAACGCCGAGCGTGACCTGTGTGTCGCAGTGATCATGGGTGCTCAGGATGGTGAGCGCATGCGCTTCAACTGGCCAAAGGTTCATGCCTCGATGATTGCCCTTGGTTATTCCTTCACCAAGGACGCCATCTCGTAAGTCTCACCATGCTTTCTCATATCATTATCATATTCTGTCCCCTTCGGGCTCTTGGGACTCTCAACCCATAGCCATATTCATCACGTCCAGATACTTACCAGCAACAGTCAGCATTTCAGCAAATCCATCATGCGCGACTTCAAAGGTCGACATGGCGATCCTTCCACCAGTACCCCTACTGTTACACCTAAGAAGGCTGCTACCCGCCGCAAGCGATCAACTCCTGCTAAGAAGAAGATCGAGATCCTGGATGAGGAGGACGATGATGCAGAGACTATGGACGAATCTCCTGTCGATAAGAAGATGAAGCACAAGGATGAGGACGAGATCGAGGATCTCAAGACGTCGGTTGGTGTCCAGCGCAAGTCTGGGGGCAGGTATGTTCGCCCAGTACGTATATCCTAATCAAATACTAATTTACTCATAGCCTTTCTGCTGCTAAGAAGGAAGCCAATTTTGAGAACTGGCTTGCCAACGGTAATGGTGCTTAGAGACTGCTGCAACTCTGTCATGAAAAGACAGATATCTCAAGGGTTGATAATATCGAGGCTTTAGATGCTATTGATAGGGGGGCGAGATTATAGGGGGAGATCTACAGCCCTGGAGATCTGGATTGATAGCCCTCGCAACATGAAGCTCACTTTGATTCCCTACTGCGCATCTCAGCTGTGCACAGATAATTCCCATTTAATACGCCAGCCATCCTCTGCTTCTCACAGAGGAATCCTTGCTGCGACTTTTGCTGAGCGATGCTCACTGGTTGCCCATTCATGGTCACTCATTTCTCAAATCCAGTCGATTCTTCAAAAGGTTCCTGTTTGCGTAACTTCCGGGCAGGGAAGTCCAAATCTTTCTGTGCTCACCTTCTGAAGCCGTTGGGTAGTTCGATCGATACCATGTATTTGTCCTACGCGGAGTCACTTCAAGATGGACCGCTACCTACTTTCTTGCATGGCTAAATGGACTGACTGTATTTGGGGGTCAAATTTGTCTATCGTCTCATATTTCTAGGTTTCGAATTTACGTAGTCTCGGAGAGCTCATTTTGTTAGTTTTGAGAACGGCAGTCAGTCAAATAGCCATACGCATCCGGATGCCTTGAGACTCCTGATTCGTGTTTCAATATACCACTATGGCATATTCTGCATGTTTCTTTGTTTCCCGTATCTTATATCCTGTGCTTTTCGTTTCTCACCTGCGAGTGAGTGCCAGGATGTAGAGACCAAAAGGAGCTTCTTAATAAAAAGAAGAAAGGGCAGCAAAAAGTCATCTACCGCAAGTCAAACATCTTGTGTAACTTCGTGACTCTGATCACACGAGCCTTGTATCTTCCATGTGTTTATCTTTATTCATTCGTGTTGACATCAGTCACTAACATGGGCATTAATGACAGACTACCCAGTAAAGTCGAACATGGCTCTAAATCACGTTCCCTACCACCCAAACGCCGGTCCAATTCACTGCATTGTCCTTGTTCATCGTGGCCGTCGACCGTCGAGTCTATTTCCTTCGCTGGTACCCTTCTTCTCAGGGGCCTTGGTCTTGTCGTCTCCTTCTCCCTTTCTCTTGACGGCACCTCGAAGTGTCTGACCTTGGCCAGCAAAGTGAGGCCTGTCGGCGTTCTCCTTCTCCTCTTCCTTATCGGCGTCCGTCTTAACTGGCTTGATCTCGTATCCGAAGAAAAGCTTGTTAGGTGGCAGACGGAGAGCTGCCGGAGCACCATCGCGCCTTCTAGGCATTCCTGGAATCTCCACCGTAGGAACCGGAGTAGCTGGCTTGGGTGTTGAAGCCTTGCTGCCCTTCTTGGCAAGCTTTTGACCCTCTCCAAGGAAGTTTGTCACATTACTTGTCACTGATGGAGCAATGGCGCTGTAGTTAATGGCTTGCGCCATTGTTCCTTGGTTGTGTAGTAGACCCCCAGCAGGGACACCACCTCGTGTGCTTCTTGGGGTGCTAGTTCCGCTTTTGCGCTCAGGTTCGACGTAGCCGACTGGGGGCGCGAATTCTACTGACACGTCGGTCTCGATCATACTGACTCCCATCTTGTCCGTCTCGGGCTTGACGTCGAGAACGGCCACATCATAGACTTCATCGTTGTAGGCGAAGTTGAAGACATCACCCTTGGTCAGGGTGGCAAAATTGCGGAAAGCCTTCTCCAGCACTGCCTTGGGATCACTAATCTCAAGGAAGTTGACGGACTGAGGCTGTAGCTTAACCATCTTGGCCAGCTCCAATGATGTGGTACGGACCTGGATCATGTCGCCGACGTCCATGCCAAGAGTTTCCATCATCTAGTGAGTGTTAGTAACAAGACCTTTCAATAATACAGCGTCTCCCCATACCCATTGAGGAATGTATGCTCGGCCTTCCTCAGCAATAAACTCCAGCACACCCGCATGTGAGTGTCTGCCTTTCTCTCCATTGATCAACTCCATGAGCAAAGGCCACTGCACATGGAGCTTAGACACCTTGTCGAGAGCGGATGGTGGCAGGATTATCTTGGAACCGTGGTTGAGTTCTGGTCGTTCAGCTCCGGGTGCCATGACTAGAGGATAGCATCGGTAGTACTCGTCGAACCGTTGCACTATGGGCCGTCGTCCATGGCGGGCCATGTTGTAGAGGTGGTCGGGGTTGGCGGGATCAAACCCACCGCCGAAGCTTGAATACTGTGTATCTATTAGCGAACCGAGTTACGAGGCGAGGCAGGATGGCTTACCATGGCGGCAATGGTTTGTTGGTACGCAGTCGATTTAGAGATCTCGTGGGTGCAGGGCTTGAAGATATAGGCGGTCAGGAAGTAAATCGGCAGTCCTGAAAGTATGCTCTGCTTTCTTACGCTTCTGAGAAAAAAACGTGCGTCTTAAGTAGTCGGGGGGAGAATGGCAATGATTCACAGTTGCGAGGTTGAAATGTTTACAAGATGAGCTTCCATCAATGTTGGTTGAAGGTCTAAAGCCACAGGTAACGTGGGGCGTGTGGAGGCTACAAAGGCACCTCTTGATGACGCAGTTTGGTTTGTCAGGGACTCGGGCAAGGACACTAGGTACGGGTAGGTACCCAATACTATACCATTTACCTACTGACCTAGCTTAGGTAATAAGGCACTTCTTTTTAAAACATTTAATTCCAAACTTAAGAAAACTGTGGCAAGTAGTTAAGCACATATGATAATGAGTTTAAAGCTGTGTTATTGCTATTATGAGTGCTGGCGATTACTTTTAAGGCAGGTCAGGTACTTGACAAGGCACTGATCGTCCACCCAAGTTCTGGTACCTGTCACTTAACATCAGCTCAGTGGAGCTGATTACCCTAACCAGAATAGCGAGTTCTGCAACCCACCTCATGCTCAGAAGTTTAAAACATCCATATAAGCTCCATCAAGCTTTCTTCATCATTCTTTTTTGCGTGTCCAATTCAAGCGATCATCACTTTGACTACCACCCCGCCAATACTCATATTCTTAGCATTCGAAAATCAGTCAATAGTGCCCATGGCGTCACGATATTCGGCAGCGCGCCCCAAGCGCGATGGAGAGAACTTTGCGCGTACCCATCATAACGAAGACGGCGGCGATTCTAAGAGAGTCAAGTTTGACATACGAAATCCCTCCACGCTTGCGCCTGACGCTCGCGAAGACGATGCTATCCTGGATGCCGATGTCATTGGTGTATCTGGAGCTACGAAACGCGGAGCTGTCAACCTCGATGGTTATGATAGTGATTCAGATAACGAAACCTTCAATGCACGCGCCGAGAACCGCAAGCGAGGCAAAGTCGACATCCTTGAGCAGCTCGATAATTACGACGCCACCAATCCTGACCATGCAGCTCCGGGTACTGCGGCCGGTGATGATGATGACGACGACGACATGTTTGCTGCGGACGATGCTGATGGGGAGAAGGACATCCCCGAGGAAGGCGACTTCGATAAGAATGGTCGCAAGAAGGACAAAGTTCGGTTCCTAGACGCGGATCAAATCGATGGCGTGGATAACACCAGCAGAGACAAGGGAGGCATCCGACTCGACAATGAAAGCAGCGACGACGAGGCAGATGTCGACCTAGCCATACAAGAAGAGGGCATCGACGAGGAAGTTGGGGCTGGAGGTCTCAAGAAGAACGCCCCCAAAGTCGAAGCATTCAACCTGAAGCAAGAAATGGAAGAGGGTCAATTCGACCAAGATGGCAACTACGTTCGCAAAGGTGGCGACCCTGACGCTGTACACGACAACTGGTTGGAAGGTCTCAGTAAGAAGGAGATGAGAAAGGCAGCCGCCGCGCATGAGAAGCGTGAGGCTGAGGCACGAAAGCAGCGCCTAGAGGACGACGAGGTCCTCGTGTCAGATTTGCTCAAGACTCTGATACTTAATCTCGATCGCGCTGAGACGCCGCTCGAGGCTCTAGCCCGACTCGGCAAAAAGCAAACAAAGCCTAAAAAGATCCCGAAGTGGAAGCTCAAGAAGATGAACAAGGGTGCTGAAGACATGGTGGTTGATGGTGGTGAGAACATTGAGGATGCGGAGCAAAAGAAGATCAAGGCATCAATTGATGCCATCACAGAAGCTGCAGATAAGCTGTTGAGCCGGGATCATGAGGAGATTTACGAGCAAGAGAGAGAGCTCCTCGTCCGAGAATATCGTAAGGAGACAGGAGAGGATTGGGTGGAGCCAAAAGCTTCACAGACAAGCCAGGATGAGCAGACGGCGGTGAAGCTGGGAACAATGTGGAAGTTCCGATGGGTAGATGGACGCGATGGAAACGACAGCCAAGGGCCATACGACGGGGCCACGATGAAGGCGTGGAAGGATGCTGGGTACTTCCCAGAGGGCGCGGTCGAGTTCCGAGCGGTTGAGGAGGGCGGGGACTGGTCTTTACATGTCGATGCTTTTGAGTGAAGGCATTACGACGGGATGGGATGTCAGCCGAGAAACGAAGTCAAGGTAGTGCGGGCTGAACAGATATCCGGTGCGGTTCGGCTCTGGCCTCTATCACAAAATGATTGGCAAAGGGCGAGTTTCAGCTTAAAAGGGCACCTGCAGCGGTCTTTCCCATGTTCCGGAGATGGACATCCGCTGGCTCATGTTCTTGTGTACGGTACGGGTGCTCTTACAACCAGCCATATGTGTACAGGGCCAAGAACAAAACGGGCTGTAAGTGGGCGTTTCAAACCCGACGACGGGATGGTGAGTGGATCCCGTTTCACGTCAAGTACTTGCAGCCTGCATGGGAAAGACTGCACGGTACAGATAGCTTCGGCTCTGTGGCTCCGAATCTGAAGATAATATTGAAAATCGAGTGAGATGGCCACATCATCTGGCATTTTGGAGGAAGCGGGCGATGATCATGCGGGCCTGACGAGGCTTGGCCGCTGACTGGGATAGGTTTCATAACGGTCAATGGTCGAGAATCATGATGGTGCCGCGGGAAGATGACGAAAGAGGGAAACTAAATGCCAAAAAGGCCATCAAAGAGTTGGAAAGACCTAGGATGGATGGACCTGATAGGGCATAATGTTGCAGGTCGTTCCTGGGGATCCCGAAGTGCGCCGGGAACGGGTGAGGCCGGGCGAGGGGATCTCGAAAAAGAGGCTGAAAAGCCGGGGCAGGGAGTATGGAGTAAGATAATGGAGACGTCTGGGGATAATGATGGGGTTGTATGGGGTTATACGGAGGGACGGACGAAGTTGGTACCTACCATGTGCCCTGGCATGGGAGGCTTGAGCCGATCCAAGCCCATGATCCCGTGATGCTCCGGTACGTGGAGCGGAAGCCGGGGCCGCACCGTAGCCGAACGGTGAGGCACCGAGGGAGCAGGAGGTTGACTCCCGGAGACGAACGGGCTAGATCGGAGGAGCAGGGATTGTTCGGGAATGATGTACGTCAGAAGCTACATCTCAGTATGTAAGTGAATTGTAAGAGTTCGGAATCTATTTGACGACGAGTTTTCGTACGTAACATGACGAGAGTCTATGTGGGCTTGGCCTTGGAATAATGTCGATCAAGGTATCTCGATCAGTAGTATCGGGTGATTCGAGTAATGCTCGAAGGATCGATATCATGAACTGATATTGCAATGCGTACACGTATGTTTGGACGTGCTGTATGTAGCTAGTCCAGGTCCAGGTCAGATTGGCACTGGATTCGCTCAGGGATAGGAAAAGACAGGGCAGGGGTTCGGTCAGCCCAGGTGGACTCGGGTCAGGAGAGGTTCGATCTCAGGTGAGGAATCTCACCGAGATTCAAGATGGCTACTAAGCTATTAAGGAATATGAGACCATAAGGGTCCGTGGTTTTTATGGAATGGTAGGCTCTGGCAGATCCAGGGTCTCCATTTTTGGTGATTGGGAATACTGTACAGTAGATGCTGGACACACCCAGGGGTCTCGACAAAGGCCCGATGTCAGATAAGCGGTTTTTGTTTTGGCGATGGAATTGACACTACAGATGGGCATGGACTGATGTGATGTGATGTAGTAGAGAACATAAGTAGCAGCATTAAGGAGAAGCGAATACAGTCGGTCCGCAAAGGCTCGTGGCCTACCAACGGGCCGACAGAGGCGCTGTTCTCGGTGAGTTCATGTCTGAGTTGGGCTGAATTGAGTGAGTGAGTTTGGTTGAGCTGTTTTTGTTCCATCATGATACCTTAGCTCTCAACAATTGCTTCCTCACCGTACCTAAGAGAGGGACAACAGGGTAGGGCGAAACAGCTCAAGGTCAATATTGGCTACCCTATTTACCTTAGACCCTTGAGTCAGTCATGTCTGGAGCTGGTTAAAGTATCCTTGAACTACAGTGACTGAGATGATGGGCTGCAGCATATTGTTATGATTGTATTGTATCATGCTTACATGTTGATATCGAGTCAATGCTGTGACTGAACAGAACCCCCCCCCCCCGCGAGTCAAAGACCGAGAACGTGCAGCCCCACCACATTGCGTAAAAGACGCAACACAAGCTGTAAAAACCCGCAGCTAGACTCGAGCGAAGATCAGGTACTAAGCCTCATTCAGTGTCACCGTCTTTGGTAGTGAAGCTTCTAGCTCAATCAAGGTGACTCCGGTATAAGTGGCAAAGCATTGGATACGTAAATAGGAAATTAAAACATTGTCATGGAGATAGATAGCGAGGCCGAAGCATATCGAAAGACGAGAAACAACACACGTTTACTTTCAAGGATTGGATTCATACGAGAATCAACTGTAGCGAGGACTCGAAACCGTACGACTCGTTTGTGATGGGTGAACAAGGCGAACCGAGCTTTCAAAGTGTAGAGGGACGTGCATTGGAGGCGACGACGGCGGCGGCGGCCGTTGACGACGAAACCAAGATAGACGCATATAATTGAGAATGGGTAATATGGCGGCAAATAGGGGGAAAGGGAGAAACAGATCAGGCAAGAAAGGCACAGAGCAAGCCAGGGATTGCATTGTAACTTTGCGGCGTAAAACTTACAGATCTCATCGCAGGTAGCCCAAGATGATGAGGCGTCCACGTCCACTATAACCGGAGGCTCCGGAGGCAGATGTGGTTGTGTAAAAACATCTGATCGGCAAGTGACGCATTTCTTGGAGGCGGCGATGTAATTACCTATCGAATTGCCATCTATCACGGAGAGTTGCACGGTAGAATGCGGTGCCTTGTTCGGCGGCACCTACAAAAATATCAAGGATTGACGGGCGATGGAATCAACAGAGGTGGCACCTCATGCCCAGGCATGGAGGGGCAGAAAAAGATACATGGTTTTGAGAGGGAGGGGCATATTGCAGGGAGGTAGCTTTTGAGGGCATCACCCCACCACGAAGCTCTCGTCAGTCAGTGGTGGGGTCTCCTATGAAGTTGAGCGAGCAGTACCTTAGTAGGTAGGACGTCAAGTAGGTAGAGATGGTTATAGGGTTACTATCTATAGTATTATGAATATGGGTTTGTAAGTCCAGAGTAAGAATGTAATGCCTTAACTAAGAAGTAGACTCATACCCAGGAACAAGGCTGTGAATTGGTCATGATGGCCTTGACTGAGCTAACGTGGGTGAGTGAGAGAAAAAAAAAAGAGAGAGCTCCCACCCTCTCATCCGATATTGAATGCTCCATTGGCCCCCTGCTGTTATGATACACTACCTACTACCTAGTGTACCCCCCGGGCAACAGGGGTGTATGTTCGTGGGATGATGATGTGGTGTTGGTGGTCTAAAGTGGGTTGGTTGCTAATGGTAGACGTAGACCAGAGCATATTCTGATGAGAGTAGAGAGGATGGATGAGTGAATAAGTAAGGTAAGGCAATTCAATGCCCGGGAATTTATATATGTACCTGTACTCCCACTCCTGCTGCTCTTCTCTTCCCTTTCCTTTCCTTTCATTCTCATCATCCTCAGCATCATTGCAACAACTTCCACTACAAACCTCTTGGTATGTGAACGATTTACCCCTCCATCTCCATCATCATCACCACCACCACCACCACCACCCATACCCATCATTATCATAACATGATGATGATGCATTGCTTTGCCTCAGCTTCTCCTCTTGCCTCTCCACCAGCAAACAGATTGTCATGTCATATCATGCCTGCATTCGATCCAACATAATGAGAAGACGATACGACGACACGTCAATCGATATGGGTGATGGATTGGTTGGCATCGATTGGCACGGATGACACGACATGGCATTGGTGTTGCAAGCTACCTATAGAGAGGGGACAGACGGGAGGGAGAGGAACGATGCCACTTTTGGGGCATTGTTGAGCTCTGTACCTAATTCAGAGCTCTACCTACTCTCTCTGTCTCTTCTCTAGTCTCATCTGCTTGCCCCTCCTTTGCACCGACGTTCCAATTTCAATTCCAGTCCACCCACTTTCACTTGCTCTTTCTCTGTGGCAACCCCCGTCATTCAGATATAAATTACCCCACCCCCTCTCCTCAACCTTCACCTCAGCTCTCCTCTTGCTTTTCTTTTTCTTCCCATCTTACTTCATCTATCTTCGTCCTAAAGATATCTCATCTGACTCTCTTTCCTCAACAGAAACTACCATTTCTTCTACAACAATCAAAATGGCTCCCATCAAGGTTGGCATCAACGGTTTCGGCCGTATCGGCCGCATCGTCTTCCGCAACGCCGTCGAGCACCCCGACATCGAGGTTGTTGCTGTCAACGATCCTTTCATTGAGCCTCACTACGCCGTAAGTAGACCCCCCAACGAGCTCGTTCGATACTACAAACAACCCTTCAATCCACTACTCGGTAGCTTGTCGCTTTGCCACGACCCTTTAAACCCGCGTCGTGATTCAGCTGGAGCTTGCAAGTCACTGCAAAGTATCTACGCATCGTTCCGGGACATGTAATTGGCACCGCCAGCTGTCACCAGCTTCGTGTCATGGCATGATACCAGAGAGCAATGCTCACTTGAGCAATGCTTCATGTCCCGCCAAGCTACCCCTCATTGCCCCACGCCCCATACAATACCACCTTTAGCTTTGAGCCTCGAGCTAACCTCAACTCCTGCGCAGGTCTACATGCTCAAGTACGACTCTTCCCACGGTGTCTTCAAGGGTGAGGTCGGTAACGATGGCAACGACCTTGTCGTCAACGGCAAGACCGTCAAGTTCTACTCTGAGCGCGACCCCGCCAACATCAAGTGGTCCGAGACCGGCGCCGACTACGTCGTCGAGTCCACTGGTGTCTTCACCACCACTGAGAAGGCCAAGGCCCATCTTGCTGGTGGCGCCAAGAAGGTCATCATCTCTGCCCCCTCTGCCGATGCTCCCATGTACGTCGTCGGTGTCAACGAGAAGAAGTACGACGGCTCTGCCGACATCATCTCCAACGCCTCTTGCACCACCAACTGCCTGGCCCCCCTCGCCATGGTCATCAACGACAAGTTTGGTATCGTTGAGGGTCTCATGACCACCGTCCACTCCTACACTGCCA